>RBNI01002161.1:0-19449 GCA_003990745.1 Jimgerdemannia flammicorona | reverse complement strand
AAAAAAAAAAAAAAAAAAAAAAAAAAGAGAGAGCAGGAGGTAGTTATCCCAATTCTCATTTATATCTGAGATCTTGGTCAGGATGTTCTTGAGGGTCTCATTGGTTATTTCTATCTATAAGGGTGATACACAGTAGTCTTGATATGCTGAATCTGGTATTTCTGATATATTATCTTATAGAATCTGTTGACAAATTCTGTACCACAGTCTGTTGTGATTTGTCTTGGTGTCTTGTAGCAGCAGATGATTTCTTAGTATAGAAAGTCAGCAATAGAGAGGATATTGACTTCTTATAATGCTCTTGCTTCTATCTATTTGGTAAAGAGGTCTACAATAACTATAATGTAGTGGTTTCCTGATAGAGTTACTGGTAGTGGCCCAATGATATTCATGATAATGTGGTGAAAGGAGATAGGCTCAATTTTTAATGACCTGAATATCTGGTCTTACTAATCTTATTTCTGTTTTTGGCACTTATCATACTCTTTGACAAATTGGTACAGGTCTTCTTCTATCTTAGGTCACTACATAGTTCTTCTTACCTTATTATATATGTTAGTTTCTCCTAAGTATCCTTGTTTATATACTTTCTTCATTACTTAATACTTCTTATATTTGGATATAATGAGTTCTCCTCCTTTTCTAAGTATAGTGTTGTCTAGTTCAAATTGTAGTCTAATTGATGATAGTGATAGTCCAGGGTTAAAGGTGATTGGGCATCTTCCACTACTCAAGGTAGCTGATTAATTCATAGTATAGCTCCTTATTCATGTTGAATAGTCTTGATAGAGATGTTTTGGGGTATCCTTGAAAGTGCATCAGCATTGACATTAGTTCTTCCTGAGTAGTGTTTGACAGTACAGTCATACTCTTGCAGTCTATAGATCTATCTGATATATATTCCTTTAGAGTTCAGAGTCTGGAATAGCAGAATGGTCTGTTTGAATAATGAAGTATTTCTCAACTAGATAGTAGTGAAACCTATCTACTGCCCAGACTACTGCTAAGCATTTAAGCTTGCATGACTCATAGTTCTGTTCTGCTCCATGAGTACCTCAGCTTGCATAGAAGATGACATATTCATGTCTATCTTTTTTCTGAGCCAATACTGCTCCAAATTCTATAGCACTTATATCTATCTATAGAATGAACTCTAGGTTCCAATCTGGTCTTTGGAGGATGGGTGCTTGGGTCAACCTGGTCTTGAGTTTATTGAAGGTTTCTTGGTATTCTTTTGTCTATTCAAATTTGATCTCCTTCTTTAGTAGCTTGTAGTTAGATACTATAATATTGGAGTATCCTTTGATGAATCTTCTGTAGTAGGAGGCCAGTCTAAGGAAGGCATGGACTTCTGTAGTTGTTCTGGGTCTTAGGTAGACTGCAACAGCCTCAATCTTTATAGAGTCTATATGAATTCCAGTCTGGTTGATGATGTGTCCTAGGTAGGCAATTTCTTGAGCTACAAACTTGTACTTCTTGGGCTTGATGTAGAGGCTATGCTCCTTGAGCTTCTTGAGAGCTAGCTATATATGGTTGATATGTTCTTGTGCAGAGTTGCTTAAGATGATCATATTATCAATATAGACAAAGAGACATATTCCAATTTCATTGCTGAAGACTCTATTCATCATTTACTGAATACTTACTAAGGTATTGTATATTCTAAATAGTATTTGCAAGTAGATATAGGTGTGATGAAGGCTTATTTCTCACTAGCATCTTGAGTGAGACCAATCTGATGGAAGCTTGAGAATAGATCCAAGGTGGTGTAGTATTGGGCTTCACTTCTAAAGATAGTAAGGATTTTTTGAATATTTGGCAAGAGCTACCTATCCTTCTTGGTGATTGCATTGAGCTTCCTGTAATCAATGTAGAGTCTTGGAGCAAACTCTCCAGGCTTGCTTTCTTTCTTTGAGGTGAGGACAATAGGTGAAGTTCAGGGGCTAATAGCTTGCTTAATGATATTGGCTTCTTCTATTTCCTTGAGTTCTGCTCACAGTCATTCTCTGTAGGCAGGTGGTATGGGTCTGACTTTCTCGTAAATAGACTTGATATCACCAGTATCAACTTTGTAGTAATACTTAGATTCTTGATTATAGATGTCCCTGAAGTCTGTGGTAAGTATTTCTTCATTCTGATGCAGAATCTTGAGAAGTTGTTCTTCTAGGGGAAATTTTTCTCTAATGATATATATGTGCTTGTTCTGGTCCTTGTCTTTCTTGTGCTTGAGTTCAGTAATCTTAGTGGCAGCATAGGCTCCTTTTTTTAGTAGATCCAAAGCCTTGTTCTCCTTTTTTAATTTTAATGAGTTTAATGACTTTAGTGATTTTAGGCTTCTTGACTTTATGGATAAGCATCTGGCCAATTCTATTATACTTCTTAACTTTAAATAGGATGGTGGGGTTGTGATTCCTGACTATAAGAAAGATCTCACCAGTATAATTAGAGTCAATGACTTCTCCTTTAACTGAGATTTCACTCTTGGTCAGACTGCTCCTGGTCTTGATAATTCTGGTATAGCTCTCTGATAACTTGACTCCAATTCCAGTGCTAAGTAGAGTAGTGGTCTGTGGTTTAAGGATAGCATCTTGGATACTGATAAGGTCTATTCCTATGGTTCCTTCAGTCTTATATTCTGGGATCTTGGCTTTGGGATAAAACTTCTTAATCTTGAGAGTAATGTCTGGTTCTTATTCCTCCTCATCATTGCTATTAGCTTGAAGCTCTGGGGGTGGGTCATCTTCTTCAGCTTTCATTTTTTCTTCAGCTGTTTCTTACTTATATCTTTATTGACAATTTTTTCTAACTTCACTGATACAGGACCAGCAGTTATTCAGGTGTTCAGAGCAGTACATTCTAGTACCATGGGGGCATCTTCCTTGAGAGGCATAGCCATCAATGATCTTGTTGTACCACTGCTCATCTGTAAGCTTAGTTGTCTTGCTCTTATTCTTATACACTGAGTATATGAAGACTTCTGTATTCTCTTCATCTCCTTTCTTCATATCTGATTATACTTCTTTGTGGATATTGATAGAGACTTGTACCTTTCTTTCTCTATAGTTAATCTGCATCTTCTGGGTATTGATGTCAATGATAGGTCTTTTAAAGCCATTGGTTACCAATGAGAATATCATAGTTGGTGGTACTTGTAATAATCATATCTACTGAGATAGTAGCTACTCCAATCTTGATGGAGACTTCTTAGATCTTACCTAGGAGGGTAGCTCATATACTATCTGCTGTAACATAGATTATTTTGATAGATTCTTCAATGTCCCAGCCTTGATAGTCAATTGCCTTCTTGCTTATAAGGTATCCTCCAGCACTGGTATCAATGATAATATCAAAGATACAATCTTCAATCTAATATTAGATATAGGCTGAGGTCTTGCACTGATCTTCAGATTCTTTGTCTGAGTCTTTTTGTTCATCTTCTTATGCATTGTAAGCTTCAATGATCTTGTAATCTTGGTTCTTGACAGTAGTTGCAAGTTCTACTCTCAACTGCTGTCTGAAGGTAGGGACTTCTGCTAGTTGTCCAAAAGTAGCATTGACCTTCTGTTCCTTGAGATCCTTGTAAATATCATACTAGTAGATCTTGGTCTTATATAGCTTCTGTTCTTTCTTGCTTTTACTTTCTCAGACTGGAGTAAAGTCTTTAATAATTTGGCAGATAGCTTCATCTAACTCCATGTCTTGATCAATCTCCTCAGGTTGGGTCTTACTTTGAATGGTGATGGTTGAGGTCTTTTTTGGTCTTCCAACCATCTTGCTGTTGCTCTTCTTATTATAGAGCTTGGACTGGGTTCTGGTATCTTAAGTAATAGAGTAGAATTCAGACTCTTTATAGTATTCTTCATAATCAGTATCACTAATCTCCTTGATGACTACAGTATTAATTTGTTCTCTAGTTTTGATAGTATCACTTAGTTAAGCTCTATGCCTTGTTTCAGTTATGCAATTCTTTGCATAGTGGTCTTCTTCTCTATATTTGAAATATATAATGGTGTGCTCCTCTGTAGTAGCTACAAACTTCTACACTAGTCTCCTATTGGTGCTTTGTACTTCTCTAATAACATCTTTAAGGTGTATAGTGTCACGTAGTGGTTGCTGAGTCCTTCAAATATGCCAGATTCTCTTCAAGGTGTATCTCTTAGACTAACTCAAGTTGTTATAAGTAAGTTCTTATTGGAGTGCCTTCCCAAGGTCTTATAGTCCTCAAACTTCTTATCTTTAACTGTCTTGTTATCTCTTAGATTGCTTGCAAGGAAGTGTGTGTATTGCACTGAGAAGACTGACTTTATTTCAGAGGAAATAAGAGGGGTATTTATACAAAATATAATTCAGATATAAAGCTAAATATAAATTCCAATAACTAAAACTACCAAGTTCCAGAGCTGGCATTATTTAGTGTCACATCAAAATGCTGGTGCTGGAACAATTTCGCGTCACCTCAGAATACCAGTGTTGGCATTATCCAGTGTTACATGAGAATACCAGTGCTGGCATTATCTGGTGTTACATGAGAATACCAGTGCTGGCATTATCCAGTGTAATAAAGAACTTAGAGCAGGAAGTTCAGGACCATGGGGGCTTCATCATCATCATCATCATCATCACTGAAGGAGATGAGATCCGCGAATTCATCATTTTCGCATGCTTCGCATATGTCGATGTCATGCGGGAAAATCGGGAACAAGATCTGGAGCTCTCCAGTCTATGAGGTTCTCTTCCACAAAATAGGGGACAAATGTGGGGTCTTGGGGGGATCTAACCTGGATGCTTGGGCCTTGGAATACTGAGATCAACTCTTACAGGAACTGGTCTGGGTTGTCCTGAAGGATAGGATGCCAGAAGTCTTCTACTTCTTCACTGTTGAGGGTGATAGTGGACTGGGCTTCTGTAGCCACCCTGGCTTCTAGTGTATTGATATGGCAGGATGACAGATCTCTGAAGTCTGAGACTCTAACATACTCCAAGTTGGGGATCGAACATGGTGCATGCCTGAAGATCTGATGGATCTTCTTAGCTGTCCTTGTTTCGTGTATATCCATGGGAGTGGCATCTTGTAGCTCTTGGGTGCTGGCCTGTGGGAACTCCTGGCAGAGGAGGTTTTCTATTTTATACTCCTGCCACATTTGGAGGCATTCAGTGGTGATGGTGATCCTTGTTTCTATTTCATGGCGGTAGAGGATAAAGTGATAGGGGTCTGCAGTACCCAGGTAGATACTAGGAGTCCTTCTTGAGCAGGTCCCCATGGCTCTTCTGATGTCTTGGAACATCCTTTCCTCGACTGAGATACCTTGGTGGTTTCTTGACCTTGAGGTTTGGTGGGCAGCAGGTATTTCATTTGTGGTAAGTCTTTGAGCTATTTTGAGATTGGTGGTTCTAGTTGGTTGCTGCTACTGCAGTTCCTTGATCCTTCTTTTATATTCTTCAGAATGCTTATACTGTGGTCACAATGACTCACAGTTGGCCATCATTGCTTATCTTGTATGCTGTATGATCTTCTTGTGCTTCGATCTGGTGGCTTGCAAGGAAAGGCTGTCTCCTAGCTGATATCATCATTCTGGGGTCACCATTACAATAGTTATCTAGGCAACCTGCTGGACAAGTTCCTCCACTGGGTCAGCTTTGGTCATCTTAGAGATAGATAGAGATTGTTATCTCTTGATAGCTGTAGTAAGTATGATACTGGTTGGCTTTGGTGACTCTATCTTGATGCCAGTTATTCTTTCCATTGAGTGTTCAGCAGAGTGTCTGGCAGTTAAACATCTTTATATAAAGACCACTTTCTGATCAAGGGTTAAAGTAGCTGGAGTAGATTGGATTGCTAGAGTGATTTTATAGTAGACTTCTTTCAGAAATATTGAATCAGCTATCTGTTCTTTGAGGTGGTCATCATAGCCAATCAAAACAATCTGGTGGCAGATTTAGGTATAGAATGAGTTGGGATCTTTGCTGAATCTCTAGCAGATGTGTTGAGTTGATCTTTGAGAGCTTGTTTGATCTCTTCAGTATAGTATGTAATTCTGAGAAAGTTCTTCATATTGGTGAGTTTGGTGGCACCAGTATTAACAATAGTGGCTGTATTGAGCTTGTCTCTGGTAGATCCTCTGAGGCTGACTAGTAAAAGGACCAATTGTACTTCTACAGTAAGAGCCCATATGATGGCAAATTGTTCAAAGTTTTTAATAAATATCAGAATTGATGCTTTAGTGGTAAATCCATAGAATGTGATGGAATGTATTTCTATCTTATCTTGAAT
Source organism: Jimgerdemannia flammicorona (assembly GCA_003990745.1). NCBI lineage: Eukaryota > Fungi > Mucoromycota > Endogonomycetes > Endogonales > Endogonaceae > Jimgerdemannia > Jimgerdemannia flammicorona. The sequence goes on along the minus strand of RBNI01002161.1, from coordinate 13,178 downwards.
TCTTGTAGGGGTGACTCTTGTAGTCAGGGTAGTTGTTGTGATAGTTATTCATTTTTCAGCTTAAAAGTAAAGAATCCTAATAGTATCACCAACCAATAGGCACTAAGTTATTATATAGTAGGTGCTAAGTTCTCCAAGTATGTCAGATTCTCTTCAAGGTGTATCTCTTAGACCAACTATAAGTTTCTTATAAGCAAGTTCTATTGGGGTGCCTTCTCAAGGTCATATAGTCCTCAAACTTCTTATCTTTAAACTGTTCTGTTGTCTCTTAGATTTGCTTGCTTGGAATTGAGTAGAGGACTGGAACTTCTGTGCTCTTGAGTAGTTGGGGACTTAAATGTTTGAGTGTTTGAATACTTGACTACTTGACAACTTGACTACTGACTTTATTTCAAAAGAAATGAGAGGGGTATTTATACAAAATATAATTCAATGGTTGCTAAGTTATAAAACTAAATATAAATTCCAATAACCAAATAAATGGGGTACTTGAACAAAGAAAACTTCAGGTTATAAGTACAAATTCAAGTATCTATATAAATAGTTATATAGGATCAGAATGCTGGAATTTCTGATAGTTATATAAGATCAGAATGTCAGAAGAATTACAGTTATACAAAGAACTCAGAGCAGAATGTTCAGAATCCTGAAAACCTCATCTTCATCACTGCTAGAGGTCAGAATGTCCTTGAAGAAAATGAGATTGGTGAACATTTCATCTATCTCATATATTTCACATATATTATATATTTCACATGCTTTGTGCATATTACCAATTAGTAGAATGATGTCATCACTGAATACATCATCACAGATGATATTATCATATTCAGTAGCAGTAGGAGCAAGAAGATCAGGAGCTCTTTAATCTATGAGGTTCTTCTCTATAAAGTAGGAGATAAAGATAGGATCTTAAGGGGGTCTAATCTGAATACTGGGGTCTTAGAATACTGAGATTAATCCTTGTAAAAATTGATCAGGATTGTTCTTGAGAATGGGATTCCAGAACACTTTTACCTCATCACTTTTGAGAGTGATAGTGGTTTGGGCTTCTGTGGCCACTATGACCTCTAGTGTATTTATGCAGCAGGCTGACAATTCCTTAAAGTCTGAGACTCTGGTATACTCCAGATTGGGAATTGACCAAGGTATATGCCTGAAGATCTGATGGATCTTATTGGCTATCCTCAATTTGTATATATCTATAGAGATAGCATCTTGTATCTCTTGGGGACTGGTCTGAGAAAATTTCTAGCAGAGAAGGTTTTCTATTTTATACTCTTGTCATATCCAGAGGCATTTAGTAGCAATAGTGATCCTTGTTTCCATTTTATGACAGTTGAGGATAAAGTAGTAAGGGTCACTAGTATCTAGATTGAGACTAGGAGTCCTTATAGTACAGATCCTCATGGCTCTCTTGATATCTTAGAACATCTTTTCTTAGACTGAGAAGCCTTGATGATTCCTTGATCTTGAGGTTTGGTAGGTAGTAAGCATTTTGTTTATAGTGAGTCTTTGAACTATTTCAGGATTTTGTAAGTTTTGTTTGAGTTGCTGCTGCTGCAGTTCCTTGGTCCTTCTTTTATATTCTTTAAGATATCTATCTTATAGTCATGATAACTTATGGTTGGTCATAATTACTCATCTTATAGCCTGTGTAAGTCATAACATATGATCTTCTTATACTCTGATTTAGTGGCTTATAAGGAAAGGCTATCTTCTGTAATGATATCACTATTTTGAGATCACTATTATACTATATAACAATGAGTCTCATCAATAAAAAGATGCATTAAGAAAATAGTAGTAATAACAATAATCAGAAAGTATTATAGATGAGACAAGAAATATCAATAAGGTCAAAAATACAAAGGTTTAACAGAAACTACCATTACTATAGCAAGTATGGATATATATAGAATAATTGCTATTATAAAAATAAGAAGAATTATGAAAATAAGTATAAAAGCTAGTATTGATAATATGAGAGCAGTGGAAAGAAATATGATAATAAAGAGCAATATAATATAAATACTATTAAAACTGATAATAATTAAGATAGAGGTATATTCTATATACAAGTAATACATACTGAGTATCTAAAGAAAATATCTATATTCATAACTAAGCTATATATTTTTGAGCTAGCAAAAACAATAATGTCAAGATAAGTAAAATATATATCAATATAGCTAATAATAATGATATATAGCTTATGGATTCAGGTACTATACAATATATAACAGCTTACTGAGAATAGTTCTTTATATATGAGTTCTTTGAGTATCTGATACTAATTAAGTTAGATAATAACAATATCATATATGCTCAAGAAAGAGAAAATGTTAGTATATTTCTCTATATGAATATTATAGAGCTCACTGATATATTTTAGAATATACTATATACTCTGAAGATAAGTAAGAATCTCTTTCAATTAGCAAAATGATGGCCCATAGTGATAAAGAAATATATATATATTCAATGAGAGCAATCATATATAGTTTAAAGAATGATAAGGAGATTACATATAACAGTATTGATGTGAGGCAATCTTTATATGATCAATGATATACTGAGTAATGCAAAAGCCTTCATATATATGACAACTATATCTGATGTGTCTAATATATAGTCTCAATACTTAGGATACATAGACAAATTGAGCCTAGAAAGAATAATTAGGAACAGTTTAGTGAAGAATTACTAGCAATACATCTCAAGAGCTTCTATAAGGATTGTATAGAAAATAAAGCATTCCAGCATCTATTTGAAGAACAGATAAAATATATATCCAGCAAACTTAATTTAATCTATTATAATATGCCTGGCTCAATGGAGGCAAATTACAAGATTGGGGGTTGATGTAGTTTGGCTTGAGCCAACAGTTACTTTGTTAAAAGCAACAAAATGTTCTTGGTATTTAGTGGTATAATAGTCAATCTGGATACAACAGCAGTTCTTCTGGTCATGTGGCAGTCAATTTGTATATCAATTTTCTTATTGGAAGAGTTCTCTGGGTAGAGTGGCAATTTTGTTATGAGGCATAAGTGTTCCTTATACATGTCAGTCTGGCAATTTGGCAGTTCTCCTTATATGATTCCTGTGTGATAATCTCTGTGTAGCATGATGGGATTCCTAATACAGGACAATCTGGCAATTTGACAGTTCTTTTTCTTGGGTAGCAGGTGATCTCTGTGTAGTGTGATGATCTTCAAAAGTATGAGATTTCTGAGTGACAATCTTGGCATGATGATCTTTGACAGATTTCTCAATTTGGATATGGATTTTACTGGGAATAGAGGGTAGTATGGATTCTTCTGAATTGGCTCACTGGGAATTATACTGACAGCAGATTCTTCTCACTGGAAATGGATGAATAACTCAGACAATACAGATAATTCAGATAACTCAGATAACTTGGATGTTGCAGATTCTTTCTGAATTAACAGGCTCTTCTGGAAATAATATCTGGTTTGGGATTCTTGGCAAGTTATGTCAAAGACTGGCTTCATTTGCATGGGGTTATGTCATAGACTGACTCTACTGTGAAGTTGCACCAAGAGACTGGCTTATGGCAAGGTTCCTTAAGACTCTCTGGGAATGTGGTGAATAACTCAAAAGGTGGTGAAGTTCTTCTCTCGAACTTAGACAGATTTCTCAGATTCTTCAGGCTTATCTGGCAAGCAAACCAAAAATGTAACAAACTCTTCCTTATAATGGAAAGTGGACCAGAGTGGAAAGGAATGCTCTGCTTACAATCTCCTAGCAGTGGCTGTAGAGTTCCTCTTGAAGTGGTAGGCAGACTTGACTTTTGCTTTGAATTCAATTCAGACTCTTCTCTTCTGGCTTAGTCTGGCAAGCATACCAAATCGGATCTTCAGACTTAGTCTGGCAAGTATACCAATTCGAATCTTCAGACTTAGTCTGGTAAGTATACCAATATTTTGTATCAGAAAGTGGACCAGAGTGGAAAAGGAATGCAGTTGCTTTAGATTCAATTTTGGACTAAGGTTTATTCACTCTTGTCTCTGGGGTATTTTATACAGTTGTAGTTATTACTAGTTACTATATTACTAACTATAGATTGCTATCTATAGCAAGTGTTCCTGGAGGGTACAGTGTACCTTAAGGGTACAGTGTACCTTGAGGGTATAGTGTATCTGGAGGGTACAGATAAACATACTATTTCTGATATCTCTGGTTAAATATACAAGTTGGTGCAGTAAAGAAGTCTTGATTGCTTAGTATACTAGATATGGTATATAGCTAATTTATGAATTTAGTAGTACAATTCTGTTGCTTGTCACATCAGCCCCCACTAAGGATGGTCTGCCCTCAGACAATCCTTTAGTCATCATTCTAATATATATAAGCATCTTCTACCCATCCTTGGTGGGTTGTATGTCTGATGAGAGCTAGGATGTCTTCTCTTAGATTAAAGATCTTGAGGGTCCTTCTTCCTGACTTCTTGGTCTGGCTTTTTTAGATCTGGCCTCTGTTATCTCCTCTCTTCAGGGTGTAGATCACAACATCATGACTGAGGTAAATCTTCTGATATCTGTAGTCTCAGCAGTCTGGGTATCTTCTATGATTACAATATCCCATTGCTCAGAAATACTATTTCTAGTTATTGATCTCTTGCTGTCTTGGGAATCAGTATCCATCTTGGTCATAAGTTGGGGGAAGAGTGGATAAGGGATATACTTCTGTTCAGGTAAAGAGACCTTGTCCTCTAAATTGACTTTACAGCTTAGTGGTAACTTCTTAGAAGGTAGTTGACTGTACAACTATAGTCAGGGGTTCGGGTCTTTGGGGTCTCTGTCTTTCTTGCTGATCTAGTAGATGGCACTGATAGCAGTAGTCTTGGAGGGAGTGGAAGACTATTTGGTGTGGGTATCTTCCTAGCTGAAAAGCCCTTTCTTGGTGAGTTTCTTTCTTGGAAATAATGGGGATTGTGCTGGGTCCTTCTTCCATATTCGAAGGGTCATTATCTTCAGGTGGTGTCCAGCAAGAGTTATTACAGAGAATGAGTTTGGGGACTTCTTCTTCCTCAGGTGCTTCTTGTTCAGGGACTTTCTGTTCAGTGGCTTCTTCATTCTCAGATGATTCTTGACCCCAAATTGCTTATACTTCTGCAGCTTTGGCTGCAGGTGTCTCTGGAACATGTCTGCATTTCTTCTTCTTCTTTCTGCACTTGGGGCAGGCTGTGCCAGGCGAATTCCTCCCAAAGATTTTGGAGGAGTACTCAGGGCACTTGTGTCTCTTGAGACAGGTAGAGTATCCTTTGATTTCTCTTACAATGGCTCCAATAGTGATGGGGATAGTATTCTTGGCCCATACATTGTCTTCTGACCTGTCATCCACCAGATTGATTTGGAGATTGAGTCTGGGATCATTTCTATCTTCAGATTCCTCTTCCTCTTCTGTGGTAGATTCTTTGCTGCTGGTATATTCTTCCTGGATGGTGACCTTATTTTTCTTCTTTGATTGCTCATAGCTGGTTATCTTAACTCTGTACTTATTGACTACTATCAACAACTGCATTCATTTCCTACATCCAGTATACCAAGAATCATATCAAAAATGATAGCTTTAGTGATAATAGCTTTTGAGATAGAGAACTGAATGTGTCCAAGAGAAATGGTGATGTTTTATACTTCTCCAAGGGGTTGGATTTGGGCTCCATCTGCTACTATGATGCTGAGGTTGGATGGTCCATCAATGGGCCATTGGAGGGTATCCAGGAATAATTTGGCAATAATACAGATAGCTGCTCCTGTATCTATGAGAATTTTCGCCTTTTGTCCTCCAATATCTCTATGTAGGTAGGTGCTGACATGTCTCTCTGCAGCCTGGATAGAGGTGGGGGCTGATACCTACTGTGGGATTGGGACTTGGCCAGTGCTTGACCTGGTAGTCCTCAGCAATTTGTTTCAGACTCTGGCTGGTGTCAGTTGCAAAACCTATAGAAGAGGGACTTCTATCTTGGTTTCTTAAATTGTTTACCAGACTTCATTATAGATATCCCTGGACATAGTCTTTGGCATGTACTTCTTCTTGGGTTTTGGGGCAGTAGGCTATAATTCTTCTTGTCCCATTTCATCATCTTTTGGTAACAGCTCATTTGTCTTGGGGATAAAGAGTGAGAGAGTTCAGGGAGGTGTTTCTACCTACTCCTCTTTATGTTCCTCATTTTATTCTTAGATAATTCCTCTGCTGATATTCCTAGATGGCCTTCCAATAGGTCTCTTCCTTTTCTCTGCTGAGTAGACTGTTTTTTGGGTGTTGACTTTGGCTAGATATAAGTCAGGATCACTGTAGTCTTCACTGTTGCTTTCTTCTTCCAAATCTTCAACAGGATGGACTTCAGTCTTCTTGTACTGGGTTTCATTCCTTTGGTTTGGTGGTTCTGAGTCCCTTCAGTCATTTCTTTTGTTATCATGTTCAGTAGCATAGTATCTGAATTGTCCACAGTGAAAGTATTAGACTTGAGCTCTGTCTTAGACAGAATATCTTCTTTCTTCCTACTGGTAGTTCCTGTTATCTCTTGATAGATAACCTTGGCTCCTTTGTAGTGAGTATCCCCTGTTGTCTTGATAACTCTGACTTTCACATATGGTAAGCTTTTCAATCTGTCTAACCAATCAGTCTAACTTAGAGCTGAGGTCTTGGATTTTACTTCTGTCCTTCTTTCCTTCTTTGACTGGTCTTCTTTCTTTGGATCTCTCTTGTCCTTGAATGAGTCCTTATAAGGCTTTGACCAGGATGTCTTCTTTATCATCCTTCTTATCATGGTCACTCCAGGTAGTTTCTTGTCTGACATCAAAGAATCCTTAGACTGCATCTACTTGCTCTTTAGACCTTCTGATGCCTAGTGTATGGACATGCTGAGCAATGTTTGGGGGAATTCCATTCATGAAGGTCATTGGACCTATGATGTCTTGATTGGTGGCATTGAACCCAGCTGCATGCATTCTCTTCTGGATTCTTGTGAAAAATGCTCTGGGTGATTCTCCAAGGTTCATCTTCATCTCCATGATGAATTCTGAAGCCTTGTGGCAGGTTTCATTTCCTGCATATTTTTCAATGAGCCAGTGGACCATGGCTAGGTATTCTAGCTCATAGGATACTGTTGATTGTATTTCTATTACTAGTTCTGAATTTGGATCATTTGCTGTTCAGTGGAAATTTCCTCTGGCTGGCTCTCTGAGCTGAGCCTTGTAGATAGTGATTTTCCTTTCATCTGAGAGATTTCTCAGAGCTGTGATTTCTTCAATTCTATCAAGAAATTCTCTAGGGTCTTCCTTCAGATATCTTGTAAAGGTTGGCAATGAGGTGACTATTTCATTGTTACTTTCTTCTGATTCTAGTTCTGGTCCAGATTCTGATTCAGATTCTGACTCTGATTTACTTTCTGAACTATCACTAGAGATGGGAGTGCTTGGGTATCTTAAGGATAGTGTTCTGGACCTTAGGCAAAATAGAATAAGCCTAGGTATTCTTGAAGGAGCTGCTTCCAGTTCTGCAAGAGCTGGTGGTAAGATTTCAATGGGTGATATTGGTGGAACTGCTGTGGGATATCTGGCTACAGAATTTTAGGCTTGTGTAATAAGATCTTCTAGTTCTTGGGTAAGTTCTTCAAAGTCTTGAACAGGGCTGTCTATGTTGTCTAGTTGATCTGGTTGAGGATTTGGGGCTATACTGGTTTCTGGTTGGGATTCTTCTGATGCTATATAGTTGACAAGTCTTGAAGTAATTACTTCTCTTCCTGTCCAGATGCTAGTGATGACTAGTTCTCTTATAGTGGCAGAGATTGGTATTTTATCTAATATATATATCCAGTTTGACTGTGGATTCTTGTGAGCTGAAAAGTTATATCGATTTTGAAGTCTTCCCAGTTGAGCCCCAAAATGTAATGTGCCTGGCTCAATGGAGGCAAATTACAAGGTTGAGGATTGATGTAGTTTGGCTTGAGCACTCAGTTACTTTGTTAAAAGCAACAAAATGTTCTTAGTGTTTAGTAGTATAATAGTCAATCTAGATATAATGGTATTTCTTCTAGTTGTATGGCAGTTGATTTGTGCATCAGTTTCCTTATTGGGATAGTTCTCTGAGTGTAGTAGCAATTTCATTATAAGGCATAAGTGTTCCTTATGTGTGACAGTCTGGCAATTTGGCAGTTCTCTTTATACAATTCCTGCATATGATCTCTGTGTAGTATGATGGGATTCCTAATACAGGACAATCTGGCAATTTGACAGTTCTCCTTCTTGAGCAGCAGGTGATCTCTGTATAGCACAATGATCTCCAAAAGTATGAGGTTTCTGAGCAATGGTCTTAGCATGATGGTCTTTGGCAGACTTTTTAATTTGGGTACAGATTTTACTGGGAATAGAGGATGGTGCAGATTCTTCTGAATCAGCTTACTGGGAATTATACTGGGGGCAGATTTTTCTCACTAGAAATAGATGAATAACTCAGATGATGTAGATAATTCAGATAACTTGGATAACTCTGATATCATGGATTCTTCCTGAATTAGTAGGCTCTTCTGGGAATAATATCTAGTGAGAGATTCTTGGTAAGTTATATCAAAGATTGGCTTCATTTATATAGGGTTACATCATAGACTAACTTTACTGCAAAGTTATATCAAGATACTGGCTTGTGGCAAGATTCCTTAAGACTCTCTGAGAATGTGGCAAATAACTCCAAAGGTGGTGAAGTTCTTCTCTTGAACTTAGGCAGATTTCTCAGATTCTTTAGGCTTATCTGGCAAGTGAACCAAAAACTTAAAAAACTCTTCTTTGTATTGAAAAGTGGACTGGAGTGAAAAGAAATACTTTGCTCACAATCTCCTAATAGTAGCTGTAGAGTTCCTCTTGAAGTATAGTAGACAGACTTGACTTTTACTTTGGATTCAATTTGGACTCTTCTCTTCTGGTATAGTCTGTCAAGTATACTAAATCAGATATTTAGACTTAGTCTGGCAAGTGTACCAATTCAGATCTTCAGGCTTAGTCTGGCAAGCATACCAATCTTTTGTATTGGAAAGTAGACTGGAGTGAAAAGGGATTGCTGTTGATTTAGATTCAATTTCAGACTGAGGTTTATACTCTTATCTCTGGAGTATTTTATACAGTTGTAGTTGCTAATGATTACTACATTACTAACTATAGATTGCTATCTATGGCAAGTATTCCTGGAGAGTACAGTGTACCTTGAGGGTATAGTATATCTTGAGGGTATGGTGTATCTGGAGAGTACAGATAAACATACTATTTCTGGTATCTCTGGTTAAATATACAAGTTGGTATAGTAAAGCAGTCTTAGTTACTTAGTGAACTAGATATAGTATATGGCTAATTTATAAATTTGGTGGTATAATTCTATTGCTCATCACACTATATAGATATATATAATCTGATATATACTACTTCCTATAGAGAGAAGAGATATTTCATCATATTTATTGATAACTATATATGTAAGGCATATGTATATTTCTTATTAGTATAGAGCAAAGCCTTAGAGAAATTCAAAGAGTTAAAAGCAATTACAGAAAATAATACAAGATATAGAATATATACTATATACTCAGATAATAAATATAAATATATCAATAGTATATTTAAGTAGTATCTGAGAAATCACAGTAAATATCATTAGACAACAGTGCTGTATATACTATAGTAGAATGATATGGCCAAGTATTTTAACTATATTGTGACGTTCGATTTGTATAACTAAAGGTTCGAACACTGTTCAATGGTGCCACTTGTGTGAAGTGCGCGATGTATAACTGAAGGCGTTGGTGACGTTCACGGGTCGATGGTCATGTGACAGGTCGTTCGGTTTGTGCGGTAATAACGGGAGATCGTTCGACGTTGGCTCAATTGCTTAGTGGATAAGGGCGGCGATTATTACTTGGGTCCGAGATTCCTGACAGGTTGGCGGCAACTTGTCGACGGTCTTGTCTTTAAACGGTTCGTGGCGCAGTAGGTCAGAAAACGGAGGACGGCGGTCATACGTTCGGTTACTTGTTTAACTTGGGGACGTGTGGAATGGCGACGGAATGGCAGTCGTTCTGGGCGTCGGTCTTGTATCCTGGTCTTGTTTCTTGGGTTCCTTGGGTTCCTTGGCTGGGTTTTCCGAGTCTTGAATCTTGAATGGCGGTCAAATGGCGGTCCGAAACTTGAGTATTCATAGCAGTCGGTTTCCTTAACTTGGCGGCGGTTTTCCTGGCGGCTTTCCTTAGCGGCAGTTCTTGAACAAGAGTTTTCCTTGGCTCTTGGAGTCTTTTCCCAAAGTTTCTCAAAAACTTAAGTTGGTATTATCTTACACTAGACTTCTGCATCGTTTAGATAAAAGACCAATGGACTGACTGAGGTTTATTCACTCTAAGGATATGGGTTATTTATACAAGTTTGCTAGCTATGGGGGCGCAACTAAGGCTAGGGTATACTATGTTGTGGCAAACTTATGCTATTGGCTTGCACGATGCGAGGTGCAGGCTATTGTTTACTACGGATTGGGTTGTAGGAGATAGCAACGATAGATTCGGATGAGCGGACAGGAGTGCTGATTGTTGCCAGAAACAGTTGTGGAGGGTAGCAACGCTGGATTCGGACTTGCTGACAAAACGCTGAAAACGGTGGTACTGGATAGCAACACTGGATTCGGATGAGCAGACAGGAGTGCTGATTGTTGCCAGAAACGGTTGTGGAGGGTAGCAACACTGGATTCGGACTTGCTGACAAAACGCTGACGTGAAGGCTGCACAATTCTCACAGCTGACGGGTGGTGCTTCTAGAGGAAATAGTACCCTTCGTCCGCAGTGGGCAAATCTTGCTGGGTTAAGATTTCTTCTTCATCATACCTCTCCTCAAAAGGGGGAAGCACCGGCCAAGAGGTGAGGGGGTAGAAAAGTGGCCAGTCATCTTCAACAACATTCTCCAACCCTTGAACAGCTTGAATGTGGACAGAGGACTGGTAGACTCTCTGTTGCTCCTCTTCTTCTTCTGAAAACTCGTCAGTTTCAGTATCAGAGGGGGTTTCTTCAGGGGCAGGGTCTTGGAGTTCTTGGGCTTCCTCTTGAAAGACAGGGACTTCTTGAGCTTCTTCTTGATTCGGTTCCCAAATGATGAGATGTGAATTGTGGCTGACAGGGTGGTGGGTGGTTGGGGTAGCTCCAACGGGTGCTTCTATGGTAATGGGTGGACCTTCAAATATCTCCATAAGGCTCATTAGGTGACCTTGATGGTTGTCTCGGAGTGGGGGAGTGTGGAAACCTGGCTGAGTGGGTTCGGTTTGTTGGCTTCCTACAGCGACGCGGTTGCTGCCAGTAGAGTTGGCTACTTCAGATTCTATCCAGTCAGCATCTTCAGTTGAAAGGTGGGAGAGGCTGCCAGCTGTTACTCCTTGCAAGTGTGCTATGGCCCAGGGAATATGGCGGAAGATTTGGTGGACACGGAGGGCTCTCTTGATTAGCCGGCTAGTGGTTATCAATTCGGTAATGAGGCCTTCCCGGTCGTCTTCTTGAGTCTCATTGCGGAGGCGGTGTCCGATTTCATAGTCATGCCAGAGGGTCATTCATTCAGTAGTGTCTTTGAGCTGCTGGGTCATTGTATACTGGTAGTTGATGAAGTGTCCAAGGTCCTCGGTGTAGAAGTTCAAGTGTTCAGAAGTATCTGGGCGCCAGATGGCCTTCTTGATAGCTTCAAAGATCAGGGTCTTTGGGCCAGGCAAAGGGGTAGAGTGGTGGGAGGTCTGGTTGGATTGGCGAATGGGGGGCATTGTGTGATGGGTACTTGGTTCTTTGGTGCTGATCCCTGAGGCGGAGTATAGTTCCTTAAATAACATGGTCTTCATTTTGGCTCGGATCATCTTGTCTTCTTTTGGGATGATCACCTAATGGGTCAGGCTGTCTATTTGATTGTCACGTCATTATGTCATCTGATCTTAGTAGTCACCGGTACTCTGTTGTCAATTGCATATGTCACATCTGCCCCTTGCAAAATTAGAGCCGTCCTCGGCGGTGAGGGTTACACAGAGTTGGGTGGTCTTAACTCCAGGGACGAGCAGAATGTCGGCGCATTTGTGAGGACTGGCCATCCTTGTCTAGGGCGAGGGCTCCCATAGTCGCGGCTGGGGGTTCAAACCCATCAGAAATAGTTTTACTTGTAATCTGAGGCAATTTCTCAGTAACAATGTCTGTCACATGGATGGGCTTGAGTCTGGTTCCAACGTTGTTGGCTTTCTTGAGTTCCAAGTGAAACGTCTGTCGTATCTCCAATGGAGACGACACAGACAGAGTGAACAGGATTGTTCAAATGCGTTTTGCTTCTCTTAAGTAGTAGGGTCTTATGCAGTTGCGGTGTATCTTGGTCTTGAGTATAACTCCATCCAAGGTCTTGAGTTGATAAGTGTGGTTCGAGAATACTTAGTGTATGAGATAGGGGCTTTCCCATTTTGGTTCAAGCTTGGTACTCCAATTTCCTTCTATGATGGTACGGTACACCAGAACCTTGTGTCCAATGAGCAGGGGTTCGAGGTCGGCTTTGCGGTCGTAGTACTTCTTTTGTCGTTCTTGTGCCTTGGCAATAAATCCTCGTGCTTGCTGGCGTACTTCGTGTAACTGGGTGATCTCTTCTGTGACTCGTTTCATCAAATCTGGTTGAACTGGTTCGGCAGGATCTTGTGCTTCTCAGCCATATACCAAATAGAAGTGGGTCTGTTGAGTAGCAGCTGCCTTGGAGGTGCGGATACTGAATAGGATTGCTGGCAGATAGATGTCTCAGTTTAGTTGGTCTCTGGTTCTGCTGAGGCCTCTCTTGATGGTTTGGTTCATTCGTTCTGTAAGTCCATTCGCCTGAGGGTGATAAGCCGTTGTTGGGCATAGCTTAATCTTGAAGCTGCTTGCAAAGGCCTTCATAGCCTTGTTGACAAATTCGCGGCCTTGATCTGTGATGATTTCCTTGGGAACACCATGGCGGCTGAAGATTTCATCATACAGAATTCCAATAATTATCTGTGCATCGGCAGTCTCAATGGCAAAGGCTTCAGGCCATTTCGTCAGGTGGTCTTCGATGGTGAGAATGTAACGTCTTCCTCGGCTGGTTACTGGTAGGGGTCCAATAATGTCTATTCCTAGTCTTTGGAAGGCTCCGGCTGGT
>RBNI01002160.1:0-19450 GCA_003990745.1 Jimgerdemannia flammicorona | reverse complement strand
AAAAAAAAAAAAAAAAAAAAAAAAAAGAAAAAAAAAAAAAAAAAAAAAAAAAAAAAAAAAATAACAAAAACGTGTTAGAAAAAAAAAAAAAAAAAAAAAAAAAATGCAGGCTGGAGGAAGAGACTGGCAACATGGCAAGAGAAGGTCTGCGCACGCTCGTAGTGGCTCGCAAACGGCTATCAGAGGAAGCTTACCAAGATTTCAAAGACAGGTACGGTTCTATCTAACCCATATCAAACAACAATATATCGCGATTTTGGCATTAAGTCATCCCGTGTTTGATTGCATTAGATATCATGAAGCCGAGACGAGTATCCAGGACCGAAATGCTTTGAAGGAACAGGTCGTTTCCGAGATTCTTGAAAAAGAGCTCGAACTGTTGGGCTTGACGGGTGTCGAGGACAAATTACAGGATGGCGTTAAGACCACACTTGAGCTGCTTAGAAACGCTGGCTTGAAGATCTGGATGTTGACTGGTATGTTATCTGTACCATGTTTTCTGACCGATATTTCTATAGTTGCAATCCTTATAAATCCTCATCATTCTGGTTTCCTGTCATGTGACAGGTGACAAGATCGAGACCGCCACATGTATTGCCGTGTCCTCCAAGCTTGTATCAAGAAATCAAAATATTCATACCATTGCAAAACGTACGTTAAGGGTTCCTTGTGATATTAATAATGTCTACATTTTTACATCTTGACTAAAGTTGGTTTCTTTTCGATGATTTGTTTTAGTAAAATCTTCCATGGGTGCTATCGACGAAATAGACAATCTTCGGTCAAAGAACGATTGCTGCCTGGTCATCGACGGCGAATCTTTGCAAGTATGTTGGACTTCGAGCGGTTGGTCTTCGATTTGATTATCATACATTTTTCAGTTTGGTCACTCATCTTGGTTCTCGTCGCTATATAGCTTTGTCTGGACCATTTCTGGGAAGAGTTCATTGAGATCGCAGTGCGGTTGCCCGTTGTGGTGGCATGCCGTTGTTCCCCAACACAAAAGGTTCGTATTCTCCTTTAACGTAATAAATACTTTACATTTTGAATTCTTTTACGATCGCGGGCTATATCGCCAAACATGCTCTCCTTCCACTCACTCCCCCCCTCCCCCCTCCCCCCCCCTTTTTTTTTAGGCGGACATTACGCGGTTGATTAAAACTTACACTCAGAAGCGTGTTCTGAGTATTGGTGACGGTGGTAATGATGTGAGCATGATCCAGGCAGCCGACGTTGGCGTCGGTATCGTTGGCAAAGAAGGAATGCAGGCGTCGCTTGCCGCTGACTTTTCCATTACACAGTTCAGCCATCTGACCACGTTATTGCGTAAGTGGCGTTGAGATGATTGTGGTATCTAGTCGTATGTTTATTTTTAAGCAGCGATTAGTCTGCCTTCTACTTACCCATGATATTATATTTCTACAGTATGGCATGGCCGCAATAGCTATAAGCGCTCCGCGATGCTTGCCCAGTTTGTCATCCATCGTGGTCTCATTATCTCTGTCATGCAAGCTGTTTTCTCCGCATTCTTCTATCTGGCGCCCATCGCCCTATATCAGGTTCATCTCAACATCTTATGATTGTTCGTACAATATGCTTTGAATATCTATTGATCAAATATGACTCACTACCTTACCACAGGGCATGTTGATGGTTGGGTAGGTATCACAGAATAATTGAATTTGGCTTCCGCCGTGTGCGAATGCGTTTGAATGATACTCAACAGTTGAATCTTTTCATAGTTACGCAACGTTATACACGATGGCACCTGTATTCTCCCTCGTGCTTGATCAAGATGTCAACGAGGACATCGCGCTGCTGTATCCTGAATTATACAAAGATCTAACAAAGGTTCGTCATCTCGATTTGGCGTTAGTCAGCCTGGTTTGTTGGCTTAGTGCGTTGACTTGTGCATTAATTTATCTTTGTCTGACATTTTTATAGGGTCGATCACTATCATACCGCACCTTCTTCACGTGGCTACTTATTAGCGTCTATCAAGGTACTTATCGTAGATTTTAACAGCCGTACACATCCCAATGTGCATTGTGCTCATGCAGTGATTAATGTGAACTGTATCTACATAGGTGGAGCGATCATGATCCTTTCGATCTTGTTGTTCGAGGACGAATTCATCCATATTGTATCCATATCTTTCACGGCCCTCATCTTCAACGAGCTTTTAATGGTGGCGTTGGAGGTGAACACATGGTATGGCGCTTTTCTACAAGACTGTGCGCGAACCTTTAAAGCAATTGGTTAATGTTACATGCTTGTTTCGATCTTGTTTGGCAGGCATCGAACAATGGTAATCTCCGAGATTGCCACCGTAATCATTTACATCGTGTCTATGGTATTCTTGCCTACATATTTCGGTAAGTCAACCAGGTCATGGCGTGTACGATTCCGCTTCCAGATATACTGATATGTTTCATCCATTGTCGTCGTGTTACAGACCTCACTTTTATTTTGACGTGGACATTCGTCTGGAAGGTAGCCGTGATTACGGCTGTGAGCAGTTTCCCATTATACATTGTCAAAATTTTGAAGCGCAAATATGATCCGCCTAGCTATACAAAATTGACATGAGGATAGTACGAGTTAGGCTTAAATTCATGGAATTGAATCTCATTGTAACAATATGTGCATTGATAGATAGTGTGTCAGTTAGGAGTGTGCCGACTTCAGAAACCACTGTCCACAGACCAGGATATTTTTGAATGCACGACTTATTTACTGCGTGAGTGAAAGAATATGCTCGCATGGCGAAATCGCTGGTGTTTCAATAGGGGTATATACAAAGTATATACACCCACCACCCGCTATTACAAAATTCCTTCTCGCGTTAGTTGTACTCAAGCTCCTTGAACCTCGTAACAATGTTCTGACATACTGGTGAGATTCAGTTCGGTCAAGATCACACACAGACGGACCATGGACAGCTGGATAGCCAGCACCGTCAACCGTCTGATACACTTTCTTGAATGGTGTAAACAAAACGGCGAAATCACCAGGCATCGAGAGCACGATTTTCCATGGATACTACGGAATTCGCTGGATACACTGCGCTTGCACACAAACACTTGTACACCAACAGGAAGTTTGTTCCTCTAGCTGTGGCCAGGAAGCGAATCTGTTGATCGCGAACGTAAGCTTCTCTACACATCCAATCTGATTCAACTACTTTGCATGATATCTCATTTCCAATGCTTTATTTCCAGGTAGCGGACCAGAAACTGGTCGAAGAATTTTGGACCCATGTCGAAAAGAAAGAGCAAAAAAAAAAAAAAAAAAAAAAAAAAAAAAAAAAAAAAAAAAAAAAAAAAAAAAAAAAAAAAAAACACAAAATCACCAACATGGCGTAGAGTTGGAAATGGAAGAGTAAGTATTTAGTGAGAAGCACCTTCGTGGTCAAACGCAGCTTGAACGCATAAAAAAATGGCTAAAGCTTGACCACGAAGAGGTATTAGATGACAGGTACGTGCCAAAACTCTTCCGTTCGTCGTGTGCCTACCTGAACTGCTTCGTCCTTGACTCGACTGTTATCCTCTAATTCAAACCAACATCTGACTACTCATTGACAGAGTTGTTGAAAATTTCGATGAAGATAAAGAATGTAAAGAGTGCAATGATGGAGAAGAGGCTACCAATATGGAGGCTGATGATAGAGAAGAGACTGATATTGAGAGTGATGACAGAGAAGAAGTCTATATTGAGAAAGAAGTTGAGATTGAGATAGATTCTAATATTACTTCTGAATTAAAATATCAGAATAAGTTTGTTTCAAATATTTTATTGATAAGAGTTTGTCTTTTGAATTATCTATTAAAGAAATGATTTATACTCTTTTTCTCTCTTTTTAATATTTAGTAAGTTTTATATTTTTTACTTCTTATACTTAATAGTTTTATGTATTTACTTCTTTTTTTACTCTTTTGTTTAATTTTTATATAGTTTATTTTAATATATATTATTTATATTGAATTCAATATTTAAATATATTTATAAGTAATTTATAAGTAATTAATATATTTATTAGATAATATATAATGTTTTTCAGACATTTATTAATTATAATTATCTGAAAAATATTTTTTTACTTTTATAATATATTAATTAACTCACTCTACCTTATTAATAATTACAGAAATCTGATAGAGAGTATTACAACAATCTATTAAGCAAGATCAAAAGACTAACTTGACAAACAGATGTCATTTTTCATTAAAGAACTGAGATGATTGCTCATTAAATTATATTAGAAATAATACTATATATTATTCTCAGTATTATTTGTCACTATATTCTTAAGTATCACAATATAGGAGATGGACCTTTTGGTAAAGGGGGGCTACTAGATAGCTCTCAATGGTGTGTGGAAAGACCATCATGAGCTATCTTGACAATTTCTATATTAATACAACCGAATGCTCTATACCTGACCACTGTCTTCTATATGCAGAGGGGTATGAAAGCTACTGTCAATACGTTCGAAGGGTTGAAGTCACACCGCCGCCAGTCGGTTATACGATCCAGGTATTTGAAGCCTACATTGGCTACATCTTTTCTTCGCCTTCCAAACCGAAAGGCAAGAAAGCACGCATCATCAATCCGATCAAGAAGGGGTCATCGCCGTCATCTCCGGAGTGAACGAAATTGGACATTGCGCTGAAGCAATTAGAATCGGTTTCATCAAATAAACAATACCGGGGATCATGAAACTCGCCACTGTGCATGGTCATACGACCCTGAAGGCAGATGCACAATAAGAATTGGTAGCCTTGGAAGAAAAGCGGGTAGGGAAATGGAAATAGAGGAGCTTTATCGGTCGGGATTCCTCTTGATGTATATATATGGATGTGCTGCTCCGAGGTATGCTCGCACCTCCAGGTCCGAGATTCCGAGTATCAGATTTGTGATGGGAGGTATGCAAACACAAACACACTAGATCTTTGCGGATTCATGTCATGTTTGGCATGAACTTGACCTTGACACAAAAATATAAATAAATTTATTGGTACACCGAAAATAGACATTGCTAGACATTGCTCCACCGTCACTGGTGGACCATGACAAAAGCTAAGGATCAAAATTGTAGTTTAGTGATTTGCCAGAAGTAACCTTCAATTTCTGACTCAAGGCGAAGGCAACGTTTCTAAGATAATTGTAATTCACACTGGAAGTATTATTCCAATAGTGAGCTAATAGTTCTCTTTCAGGAGATCTGCCATATTTTAAAAGATGTAAGTTCCAAAGGCATTTCCAAGCCCTCCCAGAAGAGTCCGCCCGTCAAGAGACTGAACGACAACGTCTCAAGGACGCACATCAAGAAACCACATATTGGAGAAGCAGAAGATTAGCACCCATACTTCCACATTGTCACCCGACAAAAAAGGGCATTGGAATAATGCTCGCTCCACTGATCGACGAGTAAACCAATATTCCCAAAAAAATAAAATAAAATAAAATAGGTCCTTCCACATCAAGACCCACACCAAAAATAAAAAATAAAATAAAAAACCTGAAGGCATCGAAGAAGGCCGCCGCATGAGTAAAGAAATCACCCGACAAGAGAACGACGCCGCATCCAAGAGGCCGCAGAAATAGCCTACAAGGAGACAAAGTTGAAATCGGAAATGACGTGACACAAAGACTATATATATCTGTTCTTGAAGTAAACAGATCTCAGCCATCACCACCCACACATCTACGACCATGGGCGGCGAGCAGGAACAAGATCAGTACGCTCTCATCACTGGCTTCGAGGTATATGCCATGAACAATCCCTTGTTTATATAGCTACAAATTCGCCATTAACCTTCCCCCCTCTTCTTTTTTTTTTTTTTTTTTTTTTAGCCTTTTGGTAAGCTCTCTCTCCGCTCCTTACACTTCGCGACCGCCGTATTCGCATACTTACTGCCTCACTCTCCTCACCATAGCCACGTACAAAAGCAATCCCTCCTGGGAGGTTTGTAATCTTGTTAAATATGAAATCGGTACTCCCACTTATATAAGTCACTTATCCCTTATAGCTTATTTTTGGCTACGTTTAGTGCGTCAAACTTCTTGATTCAACAGTCGTCCGTACCATTGACCATAATGTCATTTTTCATGCCAAAGGTAATAATGATACATATGCAACATATCAGCGAGAATTTTTTCGAGTGTTTTTTTTTTTTTTTTTTCGGCAGGGAATCAAACCAATATACCCCCTCCCCCATGTTTCCAACACACCAGAGATCCCAGTCGAATACGTCCCAGTGCTTAACATAGTTCCCGCACTACACCAAACCACCATTACCAACGATGTCGCCGCACCCAGGTCCTACAAGTACTTTTTCCATGTGGGCGTTGGGAATCGTGATGGAGTGAAAGTCGAAACCATTGCTCACCGCACCGGATACTACAAGGTTAGGATCCGCGCAAATTGCCAGGCCTGTCCGTCCGGTGAATGCATCACAAGTCTCTGAATCACATTTGCACCCCCTCCTCTAACCACACACACCAGCCCGACAACCAAAATTTCATACCCCCGGGAGGCAATGTGGTGGGTTACGAGGACCATCAGAACTTGTACCAGACGAAGATCGACGTCGAGGCCCTCGTGAAGCACTTCAAGACAAAGACCAGCAAAGATGGCATAGCCCTATCTAGGGATGCCGGTCGCTACCTGTGCGAGTTCATCTACTACGTGTCGATGGCCGAGGGGTACAAAACAGATGACAAGGTCGTGCTGTTTGTGCACGTGCCCCCTGAGGGCGAGCCGTACTCCATCGAAGAGTCGCGCGAGATCATTCAGGAGATCATCACTTGGGTCGTGACACATTATTAGATTTAGATGGGTCGTTGCGTAGGAGGGTCGCCATCACTCGTACATGGACACCGTCATATGTAAAATGTGGAAGCTCGGCATGATTTGGGACATGTTCGCGTTTATGTATTCAGAGAGTGAGTGAATGAATCCACAGGCCGAAAAATTCTACACAAACTCGAAACGAACTGCTTCACAGCAAAATCATAACTATTGTATGAATATAACAAAGTCATACAAGTTGAAATGTCTTTTTTTTGGGGGGGAGGGGGGGGATTACGGAATTCGCAGAATCCACTAAGAGATAATGATATACAATGTATGCCAAATGGACCAAAAAAAAAAAAAAAAAAAAAAGCAAATCAGAAGAAATAAGTTTCTCCCAATCAGAGATTGCTAAAATATTTGGTTGGTACACTTGACGGTATGCAGCCTCGTCCTCACGTATTTGGTTTTTTCGCTATATCCGCCCAGCTACTAAGGGGGTTCGAAGCATTCAGGGACGTCGCTGAAAATACAGCTCCTAAATGTTTCAACCGATCGATGATATAGCGAGTGAGAATCTTACGCATACGAGTTAAGTCAAAACACGGTAGTAACCAAAGCCAAAACGCGGTAGTAACCAAAGCCAAAACACGGTAGTAACCAAAGCCAAACACTCAATTACCATGCGACGACGCCCCATTCTGTGTCGGCCCCGACGAAGGCGGCGGCCCCGAAGACGGCAAATTCCCTACCGTAGCCACGTGCCCACCGCGATGGCCACCCCTCCCACGACCACGATATCCTCCTCTCCCACCAGCGGGCTCAACCCTCCTCTGATGGCTCACGAGCGGCTGGGCGTCCAGTTCCGCGAACACTTCGTTGATGGCTTGCTCGTCGTAGACGGGGGTGGGCCTCGGGTTGACCCAGGTGATACGCTCGAACCCTTCGTCCTGCTTGGGCGAACGGAAATTGCCCACAAACCGCGACAGGATCTCTACCCCCTTGGCGCCCAGAACCCCCGTCGGGTGGTCCTGCCGCGCTCGGATCCGTGCCCCGCATTCGGCCTCCTCCGTGTCGAACACGAGGCAGTCCACGGCCGTGTCCAACCGCCAGGCGAGCTGAACCCAGACTTTGCGCTGGGCAAAGTCGAAGTTGCACCGGTCGACGACCACATTGAAGCCCTGGGTGGTGGTGGTGGTGATGGGATCAGAAGGCGCGAGATGGTTGGGTATGTTAGGTGTGGTTGGGAGAGCAAGCGTATGCTTTTTTGTCGCCGTATATATATATATATATATATAGTTTATACCTTGCCAAGATACGTCCTCGCGTACTCCTCGCATGTCTGCCGATCGCCCATGTCATCTTGGTTCACACGCCTCCACTCGGAGCGTATCTGGCACAATTGCTTCGAGAACGTGCTCTTGCCGGAGCCGGGGAAGCCGACAAGGACCAACATGCGAGGCTTCGGCGCTTCGTGGGTCGGCGCCGTCGTCCCTTCGGGCGGGTTGGTAGCAACGACGGAGTTGGGATCCATGACTTTGCAGGAATATAGACGAAGCGGGGGAGACGAGAGCGGCTTTATATGTCTTATTTGCATGCAACGCAGTATTGCTGCGGTCATGCTCGACTGTGACGAAAAATGAGGCACAGCAATTAACTGTGTATTGTGGCTTGTCAACGGCTAGCTATAGTCAAATATAATTAACCAATTAACTATTACTGGAGAGATATATATTTGCGCAACTCTAATTGCCACTTTTTTTTCTTTTTTATTTTCGGGAGTGGGGATTATTGTAATGACTTCATAATTTAACAAGAGATAGCATACGCGAACACCAATCCAACAGCTTCAATTTGCGCATGCCATGACTAATTCATAATTGCGAATAGTGAAAGCTCGTAGGCAGAAGGAAGAATATTTACAAACCGCACTTTATACACGGGTACTCACAAACAGCAACCCGGCAATATAAAACCAAAAAGAGAAAAAAAATACAGAGAAAAAAAAAGGGGGGAATTGGTAGGAGAGACGAAGTGAATCGAAGCGGAACGAAGCGTAAAGAATTGAACTCAGCCTTCTCACTTGCTACCTTCCCCGCTCTTCCCCACAAGAACGGCGACCACCTCCTCGAACACCCCGCCGCCGACCCTCGTCTTTACGGCCTCCCCCAACACCCTAACATTGCTTATCCACCCATCCTTGGCCATCTCCCCGAACTCATCGTCCTCGGCCCGCGCGACCCGCGCGTATACCGACGACGAAAGGTACACCGCGACGGCCAGTTCCGTGATGGTGGAGGCGCATGCGCCGCCTCGGGTCGGGCCCTCGCCGGGTTGGCGACCGAGCACGGCCAGCTCGAGCAAGGAGGTAATCCGCTGCGCGGACTGCAGGCAGGCCTGGAGAGAGGTGATGGCGGCGTCAAGGAGCGGGTCATCGTCCTCGAAGGCTTCGTCATAGTCTTGCTGCGAAGAGGACGACAAGTTGGCGTCGCGTGGTGCAGGTGAGGCGGCAGGGGAAGAGGACAGGCCCAGGAACTGTTGGTGCAGCAGGATCTTGGCAACGTAGTAGTACTGGTTCAGCGTAATTATGTACGCCGTCTCCCTGGGATCGTCCTCTGCCCTCTCCCCCGGCCCCACTTGTTTCCTCGCATCCTCCTCCGCCCCCCACTTCCACTCTTT
Source organism: Jimgerdemannia flammicorona (assembly GCA_003990745.1). Classification (NCBI taxonomy): domain Eukaryota; kingdom Fungi; phylum Mucoromycota; class Endogonomycetes; order Endogonales; family Endogonaceae; genus Jimgerdemannia; species Jimgerdemannia flammicorona. The sequence goes on along the minus strand of RBNI01002160.1, from coordinate 9,975 downwards.
GGGTAACCCTGCCCACCATCCCTCCAACCACGTGTCCATCTCCAACACCGTCGCGTACGGCACTGCGTTGCCCGCCCAGAACCCATAGATACCACGCACGATCCCGTCCCGGAGCATGCTCACGAGGGGGACGAGGCACGTCGTGAAGATGGCCTCGCGCCTCGTGTCGGCGGGGTGACTCCGGAGGGGCGGCACAACGAACCGGGCTTCGGATAGCACGAGAGGCCGGCCCAGGAAGAACGCTGTTTGGAAGTCAAGGTAGACGAGCGCGTTCCACGTGCGGCGGGCCTCGTCGGCCAAAGTGGGATTCACGTCCCGTATCAGTATCTCCAGTCGCGCCATGTTCGCAAACCTCACCGCCAGCCCGCCGACGCACCAGAACTCGGAGATGCGGCGGGTGTCGAAGCAGTGCCACGCGTAGAAGAGCAGCGCCTGGACGAGCGGCAGGGTGTCGGCGGGGTCAGTGGGTCCGTCAAAACATGCGTTCTGCATCAGGACGTGAGTGCGGCGATATAGCGATTGCTGGACAGCCTCTGGAGATGGTTGACGTTGTTTTTGATGCGCAAGAAGAGCCGTACGCGCAGCGTATAACGCCAGGGCGCTTACGAGAAAAGAGGAAATGAGAGAAGGTTGCAGCGGTTTGGATTGATTGGGGACCACAGGGTAAGGTGGAGGGGGCGGCGGTGCGAAGGACGAGCCATCGGCTGGGGTCCTCCAATGTTTGCTCAACCATCCCACTGGATCGGTCCTTCCTACAGGTTCCTGAAACGGCGTATGAAAGCAGCAAGTGCGAGTAAAGTATGCGTTGAGGATGTAGTCCATCAACTGAGGTGGGAGCGCGTCTGCTTGAGGCGGGGAACGTGATCGAGGAGGTGCCGCCAAAGGGTGCGGAAGATCAAGCATGGGAACTACTCCAAAGACACGCCGATTTCGCGGGAGGGGCACCTCGTCGAGCCGGCCGTCGCCGGCGCCGTCGTCGTCATCATCGCAGTCAGGGATGGGGTCTAATCGCACGCGCTTTTTTGGCGAGTGAGACACCGACCCCGATCCTTCTTCGTTCCTCTGCCCTCCACCCTCACCCTCCTCTCCCTCCGGGCCCGGATCCAAGATGTCTAGCTGCTCGAAATCGTCCAGCAATGCATTCAGCTGCGCCAACCTGTGCACGTTCGCGTCGATCCTAAGACCGCTGCCAGTGTAACTAAGTGTCCATTTCGCGTCCTGCGGCAACGGTATCACGGAGTCGATATGGCCCTCCTCTTCCTCCTCACCCTCAATCGGCTCCTCCTTGACGGAAATCTCCGAGCCGGTCGAGCCCTTGCGCGACCCCCTCGACACGCCCTTCCCTTTGAACTCGAGTGTACGCTTGTTCAGCTGATCCAGTGCGTCGTTAAGGCGACCAACGGCCAGGGCCAGCTCCTGCGACCGTGCCTGTGGGTGGTAGAAGCAATTAGCACCGAGCTCTGTGCACCGGTTGCACGGGTGCACACCGTCGCACGTATCTGCGGCAGAACCAGCCTGGGTGCAGTTGGCGCAGGCGATCGGGGTTGTGACGGAGGCGGAAACGGAGGGCTCGAGGGAGGGCTCGTTCTTGAATTCGGAGAAGTTCGCCGATGCGGAGGAAGGTGGAAACGAGGACGACGAGGAAGACGGGGAATCCGCTGCGCCGCCCTGGGCCATAGAAACGAACCTGGTCTCAAGGGCCCTTAAAGTTTCGTGCAGCACGACGACCTGGCGAGCGAGGTCGCTTAAACTGGGTGGTGCGTCGGGATAGACGCAGTCTTGGTTGGAGCGAGCACAACGGCTACATCGTGGTCGCGTTTTTGAGCACCTGTGGTATGGTAGGATGAGAGAGGCTATTGGGGTGAGGAACTAGGGGAGGGGGGGGTGACATGATTATGATTTGACCGTACTTTGCCTTCTTCTTCCTGCAGCGCAGGCAAGAGAGGTCCTTGTTGCGGTTGTCTGGATCGTCGATGTCGGCCATCAGCAGAGCATTCTTGTGGAAGGGAAGAAGTAGGTGGTGTGGGGGGTGGAGTCGGGGTTCCAGAGGGTGGGCAGGAGTATCTCATAACGGACGGGTTACACGAGCCAAGCCACATCCAAATTGCGAGATTTACGAGATTTATAAGACACCTGCCATTCCTGCCATTTGCAGCCCTGCCCCTTCTATTCCAGCCCCTTGACCCCTGCCCGGATGCCCCCCCCGCACTCTGCCCCCACATCTCATCTCATCTTCTTGGTTATTACAACCAAACAAAGCATATCCAATTTCTATATCCGTAACATCCGTCGCAATTGCAGAAATGAGCAATGATCCATCGAAGGGAAATAATGTTCCATCCCTCCGAATTTCGGGCACGCATTCTATCCATTCTATCTCTTCTATACGTGGATATGTTCAAAACGGTGGTTGAATGTGCTGCATTTCTCACATGCTTAACCAAATGTAGTTATTCCTTACATTGTTTTCGGTAGACAACGCCACGAGCCACAATGCGTTCTTCTTGGAACAGCGGGGTTACCTTCCTCACCTTTCCCATAGCAATACTAATGTGACAATGAGGGCTTGGCTCAGCCGAACAACCCGGGCCGTGCGCCTCGTTGATGTCCAACAGCCTGCCCCCCCCCCGCACTCCAATCTGATCTCGATCGACATGTTGCGTTGTACGACCATTCGTACCAACAAAATCAGTATATCGTACAGTACCAATCGCGTGCCCCCGCTTCTCCAACACAGCAGATTGGGCTCATGAGCGGTACACTAACTCGGCCACGTTGCACGCACCCAATCCTCTCCTCCACAATCCGGAGATATTGTATTGCCGATCACCTGACCAGTTTGCTTCGCCACCGCGTGGGAGGACGGCAATCAAACACGTTGGCATCGCCAAATATTTTTAGCCTAGATGGCATATCCGCAGCTGCTGCCCACTTTCTATATAGTCGTATAGGTTTCGAACACGTATGCCGTGAACATCGTCGTGACAAGGAAGGTTTCGGAACAAATCAGTATATAATTCGCGTCGCCGATATGTAATTCCAAGAAGTCTTCACAACAACCAATACCGACATTCATCATGGGTCAATGGTTTTCTCTCATTATTAATGTCCTGGGTTCCCCCAAAGACCTTAGGATTTTGATGGTATGTGACCGTCGTTTGGTTCCTCCCCTTGATAACAGAACTGGAATGCATTCCTCAATTAATTATGACTGCCAATGTGCAATCAGGTGGGTCTCGACGCAGCCGGTAAAACCACCATTCTTTACAAGCTCAAACTTGGCGAAAGGGTGTCCACCATTCCTACCATTGGTAATGCCCTTGAATTGCAATCCTCTTTTCAATTCCATCGGTGCCCCAGTCACTTACCCATGCCATTCATTCATTCCCTTTCTTTCTCCCCAGGCTTCAACGTTGAGACGGTCAACTGGAATAACAAACTGAATTTCACCATCTGGGATGTGGGTGGTCAAGATGCAATCCGCCCTCTATGGCGGCACTATTACCAGAACTCGCGTGCAATCATCTTCGTTGTGGATGCGGCAGATCGGGACCCGGACCGGATTGCGACGGCCCGCGAAGAGCTCACCCACATGCTGCAGGAGCACGAACTCAGGGACGTCACCGTCCTCGTCCTCGCCAACAAGCAGGATCTGCCCAACGCCATGTCTGTCGACGAGGTCACCCAGGCGCTTGGACTCACATCGATGCCGCAGGGGAGGCGGTGGCACGTGAGAGGAACTTGCGCTGTAACTGGAGATGGGGTTTACGAAGGGTTGGATTGGTTGGCAAAGACTTTAAGAAGTCAAGAGTGATGGACGAGTTGTTAATTGAGCATGTGGATATGTCTGGGAAATGTGATTTTAACTATATCAGTATATATTTTTCGTTTCATTTCATTTGAAAATAAAATAAGTAAAATAAATATATATACATTGTCATGTAGTGGTCACTGAGTTCTTCAAATATGTCAGATTCTCTTCAAGGTGTATCTCTTAGACTAACCACAAGTTTGTTATAAGCAAGTTCTTATTGGAGTGCCTTCTCAAGGTCTTATAGTCCTCAAACTTCTTATCTTTAAACTGTTTTGTTATCTCTTAGATTGCTTGCATGGAATTGAGTATAAGTGAACTGGAACTGACTTTATTTCAAAGAAAATAAGAGGGGTATTTATACAAAATATAATTCAATGGTTGCTAAGTTATAAAGCTAAATATAAATTCCAATAACCAAATAAAATACTGGAATATAGAAAACTATAGTTGTAAGTACAAATTCAAGTATCTGTACAAATGATTGCATAAGTTCAGAATACTAGTAGATTTTAGTAGTATAGAAAAAAAGTGCCCAAAGATTCAGATGTTATAGAAAAAGAATGCTGGTAGAATTTATTTACATAGAAAAAGGATGCCAGAAGATTTTGATATTACTAAGAACTTAGAGCAGAATGTTCAGAACTATGGGGGCTTCATCTTCATTACTATCAGAGGTTAGGATATCTTTAAAGGAAATGAGATCTGCAAATGTTTTGTCTATTTCACATATTTCACATATGTTGTATGAGATGATGTCATCACTAGTGATATCATCATATTCAGTAGCAGCAGAGGCTCTCTAATCTATAATATTCTCTTCTACAAAATAAGAAACAAATGTAGAGTCTTGAGGAGGTCTAATCTGGATACTGAAATCTTAAAATACTGAGATCAATTCTTATATAAATTGATCTAGATTGTTCTGGAGGATAGGATATCAGAACTCTTCTACTTCATTACTATTGAGGGTAATGGTGGACTGGACTTCTGTGACCACTATGATCTTCAGTATATTGATATAGCAGACTGATAGTTTCTTGAAGTCTGAGATCTTAGTATACTCTAAGTTAAAGATTAATTATGGTGTATATCTGAAGACTTGATGAATCTTCTTAGCTGTCCTTATTTTATATATATCTATAGGAGTGGTATCTTGTATTTCTTAGAGACTAGTCTGAGGGAATTTCTGGTAGAGGAGGTTTTCTATTTTATATTCCTGCTATATCCAAAGATATTCAGTAGTGATAGTAATCTTTGTTTTTATTTTATGACAGTAGAGAATATAATGATAAGAGTCACCAGTATCTATATTGAGGCTAGAAGTCCTTTTTATACAGATTCTTATAGCTCTTCTGATGTCTTAGAATATTCTTTTCTGGACTGAGAGATCTTGGTGATTTCTGGACCTTAAGGTTTAGTGAGTGGTAGGTATTTTTGTTTATAGTAAGTCTTTTGAACTATTTCTGTAAGCTTTGTTTGGATTGCTGCTATTGTGGTTTCTTGATTCTTCTTTTATATTCTTCAAGATATCTGTCTTATAGTTATGATAACTTATAGTTAGTCATCATTACTTATTTTGTAGCCTGGGTGAGTTATGCTATATGATCTTCTTGTACTCCAATCTAGTAATTTATAAGAAAAGACTATCTTCTATGATGATATCATTATTCTGAGATTACCATTACATCTTCCTTCTGAATAAGGATCTTCTCTTGAACATCCTTATTCATTGGTCTAGTCTGAAAAATTTGCTAATCTCATAACCTCTGGCAGAGGATTGAAAAGTGGTATTTATGAGCTGGTATCTTTCCTATATATTTTGGCATGATGGTAAAGAGTCACTCTCTTTATATAGAGCAAGGGCCTAATTCTGATCTTGACCAATCAGTTGATGGTTTGAACTCCTCTGGCTTTGAAAGTCTTATGAATAAGTAGTTACTGGTACTGTATCCCTTAGAAAATAGTTCAGATAGATTGTCTACTAGTTATGAGATATACTGTTATAATTCACAGACTAGAACCTCATGGACAGTCATCATGTTTTGTTTCTCTTATATAGGTTCATGGTATTTCTTGAGTCTGTTCCTATATCATGATAGATAGTATGGTCTCTGAGAGTTTTCTAAACCAGAAGGTAGTTCTCTTAATATCTTGTATATAGAAGAGTTCTTCTCATTTGGTCTCCAGTTTTCACAACCATGAGGCTTCTACTATATTTCAATATAGTAGGACCTTTTCTCTAATTTGGATGGGTTCTAGAGTCTTGTGATTATTTTCTATATTCTTTCTTATCAGCACTTATAACTTGATGATATAATATTCAGCCTTCTTCCTGATTTGGTATAGTCTCTAGATTTCTGAGTCAATCTGTCTCTAAGTTAGATCTAGATTTATGGCTAAGGTTTCATTGGAATCTTCTTCTCTAAAGAGCAGTTCTCTTGGAGTAAAGTGTATACTCTATAACCATATGTCTCATAGAACAGAGAGGGCAGTTGAGAGGTAGTTATCCTAATTGTCATATATGTCTGAGATCTTTGCCAGAATATTCTTGAGGATCTTATTGATTCTTTCTATCTATCTATTTTCTTGAGAGTAGTATACAGTGGTCTTGATATGCTGAATCTTGTATTTCTGATACATTATCTTATGGAATCCATTGACAAATTCTGTGCTGTAGTCTGTAATGATTTGTTTTGATGTCTTATAGTAGCAGATGATTTCTCAGTACAGAAAGTTGGCTATAGAGAGAGTATTAATTTCTTGTAATGCTCCTACTTCTATCCACTTGGTAAAGAGATCTACAATAACTATAATGTAGTGATTTCCTGATAGTATTACTAGTAGCAGTCTAATGATATCTATTGTGATGTAGTAGAAGGGGATAGACTCAATTCTTGATGATCTGGATATCTGGTCTTGTTGATCTTATTTCTGTTTTTACATAGCACTTATCACACTCTTTGACAAATTGGTATAGGTTTTCTTCCATTTTGGGCCACCATATAGTTCTTCTTATCTTATCATATATATTAGTTCCTCCTAGATATCCTTGTTTATATACTTCCTTCATTACTTGATACTTCTTGTATTTGGGTATTATGAGCTTTCCTCCTTTTCTGAGTATAGTGTTATCTAGTTCAAATTATTTCTAAGTCCAGTTGATAATGGTGATAGTCCAGGGTTTGAGGTAGTTGGGTATCTTCTACTATCCAAAATAGCTGATTAATCCATAGTATAGCTCCTTATTCATATTGAATAATCTTGATAGGGGTGTTTCAGAGTATCCTTGAGAGTACATTAGCATTGACATTGGTTCTTCCTGAGTAGTGCTTGATAGTACAGTCATACTCTTACAGTCTGTAGATCCTTCTGATATATATTTTTTTGGAGTTTAGAGTATAGAATGATCAGGCAAGAGTGGAATGGTCTATTTGAATAGTGAAGTATTTCCTAACTAGATAGTAATAGAACTTATCTACTACTCAAACTACTGTTAAATATTTAAGCTTGTATGACTTATAGTTCTGTTCTGCTCTATAGGTACCTCAGCTTGTATAGGAGATAACATATTTATATCTATCTTTCTTTTGAGCTAGAACTGCTCCAAGTCCTATAGTGCTTATATCTGTCTACAAGATGAACTCTAAGTTCCAATCTGGTCTTCTGAAGATGGGTGCTTGAGTCAACCTGGTCTTGAGTTCATTGAAGATTTCTTAATGTTTCTTAGTCTATTCAAATTTGGTCTCCTTCTTCAGTAGCTCATAGATAGATACTATAATGTTAGAGTATTCTTTGATAAATCTTCTATAGTAAGAGGTCAGTCTAAGGAAGGTATAGACTTCTATAGTTGTTCTGGATCTTGGGTAGACTGCAATAGCCTCAATCTTCATAAGATCTGTGTGAATTCTAGTCTGGTTGATGATATATCCTAGGTAGACAATTTCCTGAGCTATAAACTTATACTTCTTAGACTTAATATAGAGACCATACTTCTTGAGCTTCTTGAGAGCTAGCTATATATAGTTGACATATTCCTGTGCTATATTGCTGAAGATAATCACATCATTAATATAGACAAAAAGCCATTTTCCAATCTCATTGCTGAAGACTCTGTTTATTATTTGCTAAAAACTTACTGGAGCATTGTATATTTCAAATGGTATTTGTAGATAAATATAGGTGGCATCAGATATAATGAAGGCTAATTTCTTACTGATATCTTAAGTGAGACCAATCTGATATGGCGGCATCTCTTTCCAGTACCATTCAGATTACACAACCTTTGGAAGGCACTTACAACATCGTTTTTGGAGAAAAGAGACTAACAACATGGTGACCGACAGACAACCTGAGGTGTATACTGGGCAGGGTGGCCCAAGCACTTTCAACTGGCAGCAGGTGGGGAGGGGTCCAGGCCTGGGAGGGGGTATGAGGGGGCTGCTGGCAGATGGACGTGGAAGGGGTGGAGGTGGTGGCAGAGGCTCAGGATCTGAGAGGGCGAGCTTCGCGGAGATGGTGAAGGAGAGACAGCAGGTGTCAGGGCTGGAGAGCTGGCTGAGGAAGGGCAAGGAGACCAAGAAGGTGATAGTGCAGGGGGGAGCAGCCCTTAGAAGGGAGGGCAGTAGAGCTGGGGGAGTAGCAGCTGGGGGGAGTATAACTGCTGATGGCGATGGGACTGTCAATCTGGAAAAAAATCCAGATATGATGATTGATGGCAAGGCTGAGCAGCTGAGGCTTAGAAGACAAGGGGACTTGGCAGATGGTGTAATGGGTCTGGTGGTGGCCCCATTGCTCAAAAAATCGATCTCAGTATTCGTAGTTACACTGTGCTTCCAGGGCCTAGCGGTGACAGTGAAAATGATGCTGGGGCTCATCACTAAGCAGGTAGCAGGAACTGCATCTGTGAAGTTTTTGAAGGGACTAGAGGGAGTGGAGGTGTGTTTTGAGAAGGCAGCACCACTGGAGGAGGCACTGAAGATTGGATTGGTAGTTGGGGAGGTGTGTGTTCTGATGGCACGTTGCCTGAAGTGGGATCCCAGGGTGGTCTAACTGCTGGTGAAAAGAGTGCTGATGGTGACAGCGATGGAGATGAGAAAGAGAGTTGAGGACTTTATAGCAGAATATGGAGAGGTGATGGATATCGGATTCTAGGTCTGGGAAGGGACCTCACTCAGGACTGGTGATGTAGATGTGAGGATTTGGCTGACTGGGAAGGAAGCTACTGGGAAGATGAGGGACTAGCCTTCAGCAATGGTCTGGGGAGTGATCTTATATAAGGTGACAAGGGTGAAGGGAAGTGAGGAGGAGGAGAAGAATTTATTGGAAGTGCTAGAAGAGTTGGGTGGTACTGTAGAGAGGCAGGCAAAGGCTTGGGAGGCTTTTGTGGAGTCAGCGCACTTGGAGGTGGTGGATGGAAAGCGGATTCGAGTGACCAAGGAGTAGTGGGAAAGGGCTCAGGGGTTTTTGAAGGGACTAGAGGGAGTAGAGGTGGGTTTTGAGGAGGCGGCACCATTGGAGGAGGCAATGAAGGTTGGATTGGTGGTTGGAGAGGTGTGTGTTCTGATGGCACGCTGTCTGAAGTGGGATCCTAGGGTGGTCCAACTGCTGGTGAAAGGAGTACCAACGGTGACAGCAATGGAGACAAGAAAGAGGGTTGAGGACTTCATGGCGGAATATGGAGAGGTAGTGGATATTGGATTCAGGGTCTGGAAAGGGACTTCACTCAGGACTGGTGACGTGGATGTGCGGATTAGGCTGGCTGGGAAGGAAGCTACCGGGAAGGCGAGGGACTGGCCTTCAGTGATGGTCTGGGGAGTGATTTTGTGTAAGGTGACGAGGGTGAAGGGAAGTGAGAAGGAGGAGGAGGATCTATTGGAGGCACTAGAAGAGTTGGAGGGGGCTGTAGAGAGGCGAGCGAAGGCTTGGGCGGTCTTCGAGGAGTTGACGCACTTGGAGGTGGTGGATGGAAAGCAGATTCGAATGAACAAGGTACAGTGGGAAAGGGCTCAGGGGCGTAAGAGGCAGAAAGAGCTGTTGGCCAAACTGGACAACAGGCCACTGGGGAATGCGAGTGAGGTGAAGAGTACTGGGGGAGCTGGAGCTAGTGTCTGGGCTGGTGAGGGGGAGGGGAAGGACAGGAAGGAGGCAGGAGAGACCAAGGA
>RBNI01002159.1:0-19452 GCA_003990745.1 Jimgerdemannia flammicorona | reverse complement strand
AAAAAAAAAAAAGCCAATAGATTCAACAGTGGCTGCTGACAAGGAAATATGGGCTGAGGCTCTAGGTGAAAGTGAGTGGGACGTACTTAGGAATGTTGTCAGAGTTTTGGAAGTAAGTGGTGATTGCTCTGGCTCTACACTCATTTTGTCAGCCTCTATACTCATTTTGTCTGCCTCTGCACAATGCAATACCTCACCACATATAACTGCTAGTGTTTTAATGATTGTATGAAGGATATAGACCCTGACAATAAGCTCAGTAATACCAGTATACAACCTTCTGATTGACCGGCTAGAGGATAAGCTTAAGGACAGGCTAGAGGGTTGCAGTAATTTACAGTTGAGTCCAGATCAGAGAGACACTATAGAGGTTGCTCTTAGTAAGCTCAGAAAGTACTACTCCCAAACAGATACTGCTATATACTCAATCAGTATAGGGATGTCAATGTTGGCATATGGCTGTTGCCCCTTCCAAAACAGAGAAACCCCTGCAAAAACTCACTCTTTTCTTTTCTTCAAATGGTGCTGGACCTACACTTAAAGCTACAATACCATAAAGATCAGGGCTGGGAGCAGCACTTCATTGAGAGAACCAAGCAGGCCATAATTGAAGTGTATCAGAAAAACTATGTGCTGCCACAAGGTTCTGGCCAAAGTCTGAACAAATATGCCAAGGGATCCCTCCTGTCCCACATTTACTTCAGCAGAAAGAAGAGAGAGCCATCAGTGGAAGAGCTGCTATCAATAGACAAACTTACCATTTACCTCACCAGCAACTGCATGATCCTGCTGGAGGGTGCAGAGGTACTCAACTGGTGAAAGGTGAGTTGTTAGGTGAGCATTGGGCCAATTTAACCCACCAATCTAACTACCACTCTCTATCTACCAGGGTGTGCAGCTATGTCAAATGGACTTCCCCAGCCTGTGTGGTATGGCTCGGGACTACCTGGTGATTCCTACCTCCAGCACTCCTGTTGAGCAGGTGTTCTCAGGTGGGGTGGACCTCATTACCCCAAAGAGGTGTGTACTGAATGCTAAGACAATCCAGGCATATATGTATCTGAAGTCTTGGTGGGGCTTGGGCTACTAAAATTCAGCAGATCCTGGGGGTTTGCAGATAAGTTGGTTGGTCTTGTAGAATATTTAATATCTTTCAAAAATAATAAAAAGGTAAAAAAACCCTGAAGACTCAGCCCAGAGTTTGCAGCTCAAGTAGACAGTGGTTGGCAGGGTTGATGGTGGTAGTGGAGGGAGCACACAATGTTTGTGACCCTCTGCCAGTAGCAAGGAGCAGCCCCAAGCTATCAGTGCCTGGGTCAGTGGACAGATCAGTGAGTGGGTGTGGGATTAGCAGAGGGAGTGTGCAAAATTTATGGCCCTCCGCCAGCAGCAAGGGGCAGCTCCAAGCTACAAGTGTCCCAGTCAGGAGGGTTGGTGAAGGGGGGGTTGGCAGAGGGAGTGTGCAAAACTTATGGCCCTCCACCAGCAGCAAGGGGCAGCCCCAAGCTGTCAGCATCCAGGTCAGTAGGTGGGGTCAGTCAGCAGGGTTGGTGGGTACAGGGTCGGCAGAGGGAGTGTGCAAAATTTGCAGCCCTCTGCCAGCAGCAAGGGGCAGCCCCAAGCCACAAGTGTCCAGGATAGGTGGGGCAGGCAGAGGGAGCATGCAAAATTTGCAGCCCTCTACCAGTAGTGAGGGGCAGCCCCAAGCTGTTAGCACCTGGGTCAGTAGGTGGGGTCAGTCAGTGGGATTGGTGGGTGTGGGGTCAGTGAGAGAGCATGCAAAATTTGTGGTCCTCTGCCAGTAGCAAGGGGCAGCCCCAAGCCACAAGTGTCCAGGACAGACAGGACAGGTAGAGGGAGTATGCAAAATTTGTAGCTCTCTACCAGCAGCATAGGGGCAGCCCTAAGCCGCCAAGGAGTCCAGGGCAGAGGGTGCTTCTGGCAGTCAAAGGGTGCTTCTGGTGGTCGGAGAGTACTTCTGGCGATCAGAGGGTGTTTCCGGCAGTCAGAGGGTGCTTCCAGTGGTCAAAGTCTACTACAGATTTGGGCCCCATTACTGGTTCGGGTCCCATGGGCACCCTAGTCCTGCACCACAGTGCCGCACCAGCAGCACTGCAGAGCAGGGTCAAGAGGCTGGTAGGGCCCTGCATAATGGCTAAGCTAGTACTACAGAAGAGGTGCCCGGCCTAACCCCCTACATAAGACTGCCCAACCCACACAAAATGACTGCCTAACTCTCATGAAAGACTGTCTATCCCTCATGAAAGATTGCCTAACCCTCACAAAAACTGCTCCATCTGCCAGTCCCAGACCTTGATGAGCCTATCATCTGTTGTAAGTGCAATGACTATTATGTCCAAGCTCTCCTCAAAGGCGATAGTACCATGGTGGTCATATGGTTAGAAGAGGATGGCCATGTTGGCTGCAAACAGGACCCTGAAACCATAGGTGAGATTATACCAGACTCCTCTGCTATCCTCTCAGGTTGGGCCCTTCCTTTCTGGGATGTAAAACATTACTGAGATGATGTTGTTGTCTGTGTATATGGGCAGAGAAATATTGCACCCAATGTATTTTGATGTGACATGAGTATACAGTTGGGTGAACCCTTGGCCCAAGACCTTATACTGCCAGGCTGTACTGGTAGATATCTACCCTTGATCCAGCCCCAGGAGCCCTAGCTTGGAAACCTGCCAAAATGGATGGCAACCAGTCAGTCCTTTTTGTATATAGGGGGGCAGAAATCCCCTGGGCCGCAGAAACTCTCTGGGCTGCAGAAACCCCCCAGGCTGTAGCACCCCAAAAAAGCGGAGCTCCTTATCTTATATGGCATGCTAAATTGTACCAAGAATATATGTACAGCCACACCAAGATCACCACTAAGCTGGCCTGCTATATGCTCTATCAATCTGCTCTAAGAACCCCAGATTATAGCTGCTATTGCTACACAGGTTATGTTGTGCTCACACACAGTTTGCTCTTCGATAGTACTTCTAAAGTTCTGGTAGGGGTACAGAATCTTATATATCTCTAGAATTGTATCAAAAAGAGTATGTTGGCAAAGAGTGTGATTTATCTGGGGAGGAGAAAAAAAAAAAAGGAAGATAAGTGTGGGGGATTTTGGAACTCCAGAACCCACTCTTTGCCAGTGTTGAAGTATACCCAATTCCTGTCCAAACTCCCTCTCCTTGCTTTTTTCACTCCCTCTTTCCTGCTACTCAGTATTTGATGCAATCCTCACAAATCTCGTTAATGTAGTGGTGAAGCTCATCACTGTAGAGGTTCCTTACCACCATTGCAACCACCTCTCTACATTCATTAATAAAGATATAGTTCTCTTTGTCATTGGTTACTCCTGCTGGCCAATGGACCTCTTGGTCAAGAACAATTGGCTCTGATTCGAATGTAGACCCCCAAGTCTTGATGATGATGCTGATACTGCTTATGCTGAACATCTTGCCCTCGAATTTCTCTATTTGATTAGATGCCAGACATGGTTGAACTTGGGTAACTTTGAACTCTCCTTTCCAATGAAACTGAGCCCTGATCTGAGGGACTGAGATAAGTGTGCAGATGGGTTGCATACAGATGAGTTGCATACAGATGGGTTGCGTGCAGATGAGTTACATGTAGGTAGGTTGTATACAGGTGTGGGTGTTTTTTAGGGGTAGACCACATAAAAAATGAAATTAAATAAAACATAGAGATGGGTATTTCAGAAAAAGAGTGTGAGTGAGTGAGTGAGTGAGCTGTATGCTGATGAGTTGCATGCTAACGAGTTGCATGAGTTGTATAAGATTGCTCACAAAGACTTGCTTCTGTTCTTTTTGAGACCTCTGTCATGCAATGCATTGACTCAACAGCTCAGCCACCAAAGGCATGCCCCACAACATCCTCCAACCTTTCTTCATCTTAATCAGATGTTGCGAATAAAGTCAGCAGATCTTGCCATAGAGCTGTAGATCCTAAGAAGAACATGAGGTGAATTGGGTCATGCTGGGGGAATTTAAACAAGTAAAAAGTAGCAGCAGAAAAGAGCAACCTATATTTACTACCAACTACTCCAAAAAGGCTGCCACGTACATAGCTGTAAGGTCTGTGAATTTCGAGGTCTGAAGGGCCACTGTGAGTTATTGCCAGAATTCACCCTCATCCCTGCTATCGTCATCACTATTACCACCACTATCACCTTTGGCTCTCAATGAGCAGCTTGTGTGCTGCCCATATGAGAAAGAATCTAATATTGTCAGCAGAGAGTACATTTCTACCTCGAATACTCCCTCTTTTGATGATTATTGTAGGGTGAAAAATGAGTAGACTAGATCAATGTATGAATTAAGAGCTGCTGTTTTGTTTGCTCATGATGCAGCAGGAAAGAACAAAGAAAAAGAACAAAGAAAAGAGAGGGAACAAAGGAAAGAGTGATATTACCAAAGTGCAGCAGGAAAAAAAAAACAAGAGCAAAGTGAACAAAAGAAAGGGTGATGTCACCAAAGATTTCAATCTGGATGGATCAATCTGGATGGATCAATCCAGATTAATCTGGATCAGATCATGAGACCAATCCGAGTTGATTCAAATCTATTACATGACAAACCTGAATCAAATCTCATCCAGATCAACTCTATTCATTCAGAGTACTAGGCAGGAGTATGAAATAGGAAACCTCTTCTGCTGAGAGTTCCTACAGGCCAGCACTCAAGAGCTACAAGATGCCACTCCTATGAATATATGCAAAATAAGAATAGCTAAGAAGATTTATCAGATCTTCAGGCATGCACTATGGTCCATCCCCAATTTGAAGTATGTTAGAGTCTCAGACTTCAGAGACCTGTCAGCCCACTGTATCAATGCACTAGAAGCCAGGGTGGCTACAGAAGCCCAGTCCACTATCACTCTTAATAGTGATGAAGTAGAAGACTTCTGGCATCCCATCTTTCAGGATAACCCAGACCAATTCCTGCAAGGATTGATCTCAGTATTCCAAGGCCCAAGCATCCAAGTTAGACCCCCCTAAGACCCCATATTTGTCCCCTATTTTATGGAAGAGAACTTCATAGATTGGAGAGCCCTCAATTTCTCTACTACTAAATGTGATAATGTCATTGGCAATGATGTCATCCCATGTGATATATGTGAGACATGCAATATGCATGAAGTATGCGAAACACATGACTTATATGACAATGACAAATTTGCAGATCTCATCTCCTTCAGTGATGATGAGGATGAAGCCCCTATGGTCCTAAATATTCTGCTCTAAGTCTCTTAGTTATACTGAGTTATGCCAGCACTGGTATTCTGATGTAACACTGAGTTATCCTAGCATCAGCATTCTGATATAAAACTGAGTTATGCCAGCACTGGCATTCTGATGTAACACTGAGTTATACTAGTACTAGTATTCTGATATAATACTAAATTATACCAGCATCCTGAACCTGTATAACCATTAGTGCTGACCCTGGAACTTAGCAGTTTTTCCTGTCCTGGCATTTTATTTTAGTTGTTGGAATTTATATTTAGCTTTATATCTTAGCAACTATTGAATTATATTTTATATAAATAATTCTCTTATTTTCTCTGAAATAAAGTCAGTCAATTCAGTACAATATACACACTTCCTTGCAAGCAATCTAAGAGATAACAAGACAGTTTAAAAATAAGAAGTTTGAGGACTATAAGACCTTGGGAAGGCACTCCAATAAGAACTTACTTATAACAAACTTGAGTTAGTCTAAGAGATATACATTGAAGAGAATCTGGCATATTTGAAGGACTCAGCGACCACTATGTGACAACTTGGTGCCCATTGGCTGGTAATTCAAGACAAATCTCTCACTTTCAAGCTGAAAAATGAACAACCCCCACAACAACTACCCTGACTACAAGAGTCATCTCTGCAAGAATTCAAGACAAGATAGAAATATATCCTCCCACATTCTATAGATATACTACTGAAGAGTCAATTCTGACCTTCATTGAAGACTTTGAATAATTTGCCACTATATAAGCCCTTGGTGTGGATGCACAATTGGCCCTTCTACCAGTCAGCCTCAGAGGACCTGCCAGAGACAAGTTCAATATAACCACTATTGCCAATAATGGTACAGCCAAACTGGCCAACATGAAGGCCTTTCTCAGAACAATATACTATACTGAAGAGATCAAGCAAGCTCTCAAGGATCAACTCAACACTATCTGCCAGAGACTCAGTGAAGATCTCAACTCATTCTATATCTGAATCTGCTACCAGATTGTCTTGGCTGGCTATGATGATGCCCTCAAGGAACAAATAGCAGATTCAATCTTCCTCAAAGGAGTTTACCCTGAAATTGCCCTAGCAATCTGGTCTACCCCAGCTGCACTGACCCTTGATCAGAAAGTGGTCTTTGCACAGAGATATTAGACTGCCAGACACTCTGCTGAACACTCAATGGAGAAAATAACTGGCATCAAGATGGAGCCATCAAAACCAACTAGTATCATACCTGCCACAGTTGTAAACAGACAACCAACCCCACCTACCCCCAAGGTAGCCAAAGCTGACCCAGTGGAAGAACTTGCTAAGTAATTTGCCAAGATAACTGCATACCTTGGTGATGTTGTTAAAGAAGTCTGAAGTACCAACAGGAGACCAGTGCAGAGATTTACAGCTACTACAGAAGAATGCAATATCACATACTTCAGATGTGGAGAAGAAGGCCACTATGCAAAGAATTGCATAACTGAAACAAGACACAAAGCCCAACCAAGTAATGCTAGCAGAACCAGAGAACAAACTAATGCAATAGTTATCGAGGAGATTGGTGATACTGATGATGAAGAATACTATAAGGAGCTCAAATTCTACCCTACTACTGAAGGTACCAGAACCCAGTCCAAGCCCTATAACAAGAAGAGCAACAGCAAGCCAGTTGGAAGACCAAAGAAGACCCCAGCTATCACTATTCAAAGCAAGACTCAACTCAAGGAGATTGATCAAAACATGGAGTTAGATGAAGCTACCTGCCAAATCATTGAAGACATTACTCCATTCTCAGGAGAAAGTGAAAGCAAGAAGGAACAAAAGCTGTGCAAGACCAAGATCCACCAGTATAATATCTACAAGGACCTCAAGGAACAGAAGGTCAATGCTACTTTTGGACAGCTAGCCAAAGTCCCTGCCTTCAGACAGCAGTTGAGAGTAGGACTTACAACTACTGCTAAAAATCAAGAGTACAAGATTGTAGAAGCTCACAATGTACAGGAAGAATCCGAAAACTTAGGTGAAGAATCTAAAGACCAGTGCAAGATATCAGTCTATACCCCATATCAGATCAAAGACTGTATCTTTGATGCCATCATTGATACTGGTGCTGGAGGATGCCTCATGAGCAAGAAGACAATTGACTGCCTAGGTTGGAACATTGAAGAGTCTACCAAGATGGTCTATGTTACAGCAGATGGTATATGAGCTACCCCCCTTGGCAAAATCCAAGAAGTCTCCATTAAGATAGGAGGAGCTACCATCCCAGTTGACGTGATTGTCACAAGTACCACCAACTATGATATCCTCATTGGCAACCAATGGCTTCACAAGGCCAAGGCCATCATTGACCTCAATGCCCAGAAGATGCAGATCAACTATAGAGGAAGAAAGGTATAAGTCTCTATCATTGTCCACAAAGAAGTCCTACCAGATATAGAAAAAGGAGATGAAGAGGACACAGAGGTCTTCATGTACTTGGTGAATAAGAATAAGAACAAGACACCCAAGCTCACAGATGAGCAGTGGTACAACAAGATTATCAATGGCTATGTCCTTCAAGGAAGATACCCCCATGGTACTAGGATGTACTGCTCTGAATATCTGAATGACTGCTGGTCCTGTATCAGTGAAGTCAGGAAAATCCGCTAATAGAAATATGAGCAAGAAGCTACCAAAGCAAAAAGAAAAGTCAAAGAAGATGACCAGCCCCCAGAGCTTCAAGCTGACAGTGATGATGAGGAGAAACAAGAACTAGATATTATCCTCAGGGTCAAGAAGTTCTACCCTGAAGCCAAGATCCCAAAATATAAGACTAAAGGAGCCATAGGAATGGACCTTGCCAGCATTCAAGATGCTATCCTTGAACCACAGACCACCACCCTACTTGGCACTAGAATTGGAGTCAAGCTGCCAGAGAACCATGCTGGAATTATCAAGACTAGGAGCAGTCTGGCCAAAAGCAAAATCTCAGTTGAAGGAGGAGTAATTGACCCTGATTACACTGGTGAGATCTTCCTCATAGTCAAGAATCATAATCCCACCACCCCATTTGAAGTCAAGAAGTATGACAGGATTGGCCAGATGATCCATGAAATCAAGAAGCCCAAAATCATAGAAGCCATCAAACTCATCAAAACCAAGAGAGGAGAACAAGGCTTTGAATCTACTGGAAGAGGAGCCTATACCACCACTAAGATTACTGAACTTGAGTACAAGAAATACAAGGACCAGAACAAGTACACATATACTATTGGAGAAAACTTTCCTCTGAAAGAACAACTTCTCAAGATCCTATACCAGAATGAAGGAGTACTTGCTACAGACTTCAGGGATATCCACAATCAAGATCCTAAGTACTACTATAAAGTTGACACTGGTGATACCAAGCCCATCTACCAGAAAGCCAGACCCATACCACCTGCCTACAGAGAATGGCTGTAAGCAGAACTCAAGGAAATGGAAGAAGCCAGAATCATCAAGCAAACTATCAATCTCTGGGCTTCATCCATTGTCCTTACTCCAAAGAAAGGAAGCAAGCCTGGAGAGTTTGTATCAAGACTCTGTATTGACTACAGGAAGCTCAATACCATCACCAAGAAGGATAGGCAGCCCTTGCCAAATATTCAAAAAATCCTTACCACTCTTAGAAGTGAAGCCAAATACTACACCACCTTGGATCTGTTCTCAGGCTTCCATCAGATTGGTCTCACTCAAGATACCAGTGAGAAATCAGCCTTCATTATACCTGATACCACCTATATCTACCTGTAAATGCCATTTGGAATGTACAATGCCTCAGCAAGTTTTTAGTGAATGATGAACAGAGTCTTCAGTAACGAGATTGGAAAATGGCTCTTTGTCTATGTTGATGATGTGATCATCTTCAGCAATACTGTACAGAAATATGTCAATTACATACAGCTAGCCCTCAAGAAGCTCAAGGAGCATGGCCTTTACATCAAGCCCAAGAAATATAAGTTTGCGGCTCAAGAAATTGCCTATCTAGGACACCTCATCAACCAGACTGAAATCCATACAGACCCTATGAAGATTGAGGCTGTTACAGCCTACCTGAGACCCAAAACAACCACAGAAGTCCATGCCTTCCTTAGACTGGCCAGCTACTACAGAAGATTCATCAAAGGATACTCCAATATTACAGCACCTATCTATGAGCTACTGAAGAAGGAGACTAAATTCAAATAGACAAAGAAATGCCAAGAAATCTTCAATGAACTCAAGACCAGGTTGACTCAAGTACCTATCCTCAAAAGACCAGATTGGAACCTAGAATTCATCCTGTAGACAGATACAAGTGCTATAGGACTTAGAGCAGTCTTAGCTCAGAAGAAAGATGGATATGAATATGTCATCTCCTATGCAAGCTGAGGTACCTGTAGAGCAGAACAGAACTATGAGTCATACAAGCTTGAATGCTTAGCAGTAGTTTGGGCAGTAGACAAGTTCCACTACTACCTAGCTGGGAAACACTTCACCATTCAAACAGACCATTCTGCTCTTGCCTGGCTGTTCTATACTCTGAACTCTAAAGGAATATATGTCAGATGGATCTACAGGCTACAAGAGTATGACTGTACTGTCAAGCACTACTCAGGAAGAACTAACACCAATGCTGATGCACTCTCAAGGATACCCTGAAATACTCCCATCAAGATTGCTCAACATGAATAAGGAGTTATACTATGGATTAATCAGCTATCTTGGACAGCAGAAGATATCCAACCACCTTGAACCCTGGATAATCACCATCATCAACCAGACTTGGAAACAGTTTGAACTAGACAATACTACACTAAGAAAAGGAGGAAAGCTAGTAATACCCAAACACAAGAAGTATCAAGTAATGAAGAAAGTATATGAGCAAGAATACCTAGGAGGAACCAATATATATATATGACAAGACAAGAAGAACTATATGGTGACCCTAGATGGAAGAAGACCTGCACCAATTTGTCAAAGAGTGTGATAAGTGCCAAAAATAGAAATAAGATCAGTAAGACCAGGTACCTGGGTCATCAAGAATTGAGTCTATCCCCTTCCACCACATCACAATAGATATCATTGAGCTACTACCAGTAACACTATCAGGAAACTGCTATATTATAATTATTGTAGACCTCTTTACCAAATGGATAGAAGCAGGAGTATTACAAGAAGCCAATGCCCTCTCTATAGCTGACTTCCTGCACTGAGAAATCATCTGCTGCTACAAGACACCAAAGCAAATCACAACAGACTATAATACAGAATTTGTCAATAGATTCTATGAGATAATGTATCAGAAATATAAGATCCAGTACATCAAGACTACCACATACCACCCTCAAGGAAATGGACAGACAGAGAGAACTAACAAGACCCTTAAGAACATCCTGGTGAAGATCTCAGAGACATATGAGAATTGGGATAACTATCTCCCAACTACTCTCTCTGTCTTATGAGATATATGATCACAGAGCACACACTTTACCCTAAGAGAACTACTCTTTGGAGAAGAAGATTCTGATGGAATCTCAGCTACAAATCTAGATCTAACTTAGAGACAGGTCAATGTAGAAATCTGGAGACTACACCAAATCAGAAAGAAGGCTGAAGATTACATCATCAAGTTATAAGTGCTGAGAAGGAAGAATGTAGAAAAGAATCACAAGACCCTAAAACCCATCTAAATTGGAGAAAAGGTTCTACTATATCGAAATATAGTAGAAGCCTCATAGTCATGAAAACTGGAGCCCAAATGGGAAGAACTCTTCTATATGTAAGATATCAAGAAAACTACCTTCTGGCTTAGAAAAATCTCAGAAATCATACTGCCTACTATGGTACATAGGAATAGACTCAAGAAGTACTATGAACCTATATAAGAGAAGCAAAACATGATGACTGCCTGCGAGGTTCTAGTCCATGAATCGTAACAGCATGTCCTGTGACTAGCAGACTATCTGTCTAGACCATTCTCTAAGAGATACAGTACTAGCAACTACTCATCCATGAGACTTTTGAAGCCAGAGGAGTTTGAACCATCAACTGATTAGTCAAGATCAGAATCAGGCCCTTGCTCTATATGAAGGGAGCGACCCTTCACCATCATACCAAAATACAAAGAGAAGACACCAGCCCATAAACACCACTTTTTGACCCCTTGCCAGAGGTTATGGGATCAGCAAATTTTTCAGAATTGGACTAATGAATAAGGATGCTCAAGAAAATCCTTATTCAGAAAGAAGATATAATGGTGACTCCAGAATGATAACATCAGTACAGGAGACAGCCTTTCCTTACAAGCTACTAGATTAGAGCACAAGAAGATCATATAGCATACAAGATGAGTAATGATGACCAACTGTGAGTCATTGTGACCACAGTATGGGTATCTTGAGAAATATAAAAGAAGGATCAAGGAACTGCAGTAGCAGCAACCAATAAGACCCATCAATCCCAAAATAGCTCAAAGACTTACCACAAATGAAATGCCTGCTGCTTGCTAAACCTCAAGATCAAGGAACTACCAAGGTATCTCAGTAGAAGAAAGGATGTTCCAAGACATCAGAAGAGCTATGAGAACCTGCTCAAGAAGGACTCCTAGTGTCAATCTGGGTACTACTGACCCTTATCACTATATCCTCTACTGCTATAAAATGGAAACAAGGATCACCATTGCTACTGAATGCCTCCAAATGTGGTAGGAGTATGAAATAGGAAACCTCCTCTGCCAGGAGTTCCCACAGGCCAGCACTCAAGAGCTACAAGATGCCACTCTCATAGATATACATGAAACAAGGACAGCTAAGAAGATTCATCAGATCTTCAGGCATATATCATAGTTGATTCCCAACTTGGAGTATGTTAGAGTCTCAGACTTCAGAGACATATCAGCCTGCTGTATCAATACACTAGAAGCCAGGGTGGCTACAGAAGCCCAGTCCACTATCACCCTTGATAGTGATAAAGTAGAAGACTTCTGGCATCCCATCTTTCAGAATAACCCAGACCAATTCCTGCAAGGATTGATCTCAGTATTCCAAGGCCCAAGCATCCAGGTTAGGCTCCCCCAAGACCCCACATTTGTTCTCTATTTTGTGGAAGAGAATCTTATAGATTGGAGAGCCCCCAATTTCTCTACTGCCAAATGTAATAATATCATCAGTGATGACATTATTCTGTATAACATACATGAGATGCACAACATGTACAAAGTATGCAAAACACATGACCTATGTGATGATAATGAATTCATAGATCTTATCTCTTTCAGTGATGACAAGGATGAAACTCCTATGGTCTTGAACATTCTGCTCTAAGTCCCTTGATTACACTGAGTTATACCAGCACTGGCATTCTGATGTAACACTGAGTTATGCCAGCACTGGCATTCTGATGTAACACTGAGTTATGCTAGCACCAGTATTCTGATGTAATACTGAGTTATACCAGTACTGGCATTCTGATGTAATACTGAATTATACCAGCATCCTGAACCTGTACAACCATCAGTGCTGATCCTGGAACTTAGCAGTTTTTTCTGTCTTGGTATTTTATTTTAGTTATTGGAATTTATATTTAGCTTTATATCTTAACAATTATTGAATTATATTTTGTATAAATACTCCTCATATTTCCTCTGAAATAAAGTCAGTCAATTTAGTACAATATACACACTTCCTTGCAAGCAATCTAAGAGATAACAAGACAGTTAAAAATAAGAAGTTTGAGGACTATAAGACCTTGGGAAGACACTCTAATAAGAACTTGCTTATAACAAACTTGAGTTAGTCTAAGAGATACACCTTGAAGAAAATCTGGTATATTTGAAGGACTCAGTGACCACTATATGACAATATGTAGCCTTGTCTCATCTCATCTTATTATATTACTCATTTAATAATATATTACTCATTCTATCTATTCAATTAATTAGTAAGATAATTAATTCAGATAAATTGAATAAATTAATTAATTTACTTATATTAATTATTTTATATTAAATATTATCTTATCTACTAGTAAATCTATAAATAAATAAATAATAGTACTTAATTCTCCTATGTATATGTTATATTCTATTCTATCCTATTCTATACTCAATGATTATTAAAAGAGAGAATTTTTGAGGTAAAAAAGCACTTTTAACTAATAATATTAAATTTTTTCTCATATAGATAGCATACAAGCTACTCATTAAAAGTAGCAATGATGATGATGATGGTAATAATAGTGATGATAGTAATGATAATGATAATAGTAATAATAGTAATAATAGCAATAAGAGAGAGTTCTGATAAAAAATTATAGAGACCTTTTAGATCTTAGAATTTATCAACCTTATAGCTATATATGTAGCTGTTTTTATAGAGCAACTAATAGTAGATATAGATTATAATTATATGATATATTTTTATCAAGGATGACTAGTTTTACTTTGAGCTAATTTTTTTTTTTTTTTTTTTTTTTTTTTTTTTTTTTTTTTCTATTCTTAAGGTTTATAACTCTATAGTGAGATCTACTAACTTCATTTATAATATCTGATCAAGATGAAAAACTGGAGAATAATTCAAGATATATCTTTAATAGTCAAGCTATTGAGTCAGTATATCATATAGTTGAGATCTCAAAAGGAATAAAAGTAAGTCTTTATGAGCATTCTTATATAACTCAACTATATAACTCAATTCTCACACTCATACTAAATACTTGCTCTTATTTTTAAAAAAAAAAATTGTCTAAACTTATATATAACTTATAACTCAAACTATAATCTATCCTCAGATTAAGGCTCAGTTCTACTGTAGGAAAAAATTCAAGATAATCTAAGTTTAACTATATCTAACTTCTGATAAATTAAAGAAGTTTAAGAGTAAGTTATATATTGTAACAGTGACCTCAGAATGATGACATCAGCACAGGAGACAGCCTTTCCTTGCAAGCCACTAGATTAGAGCACAAGAAGATTATATGGCATATGAGATGAGCAATGATGACCAACTGTGAGTCATTGTGACCACAGCACAAGCATCCTGAAGAATATAAAAGAAGGATCAAGGACTGCAGTAGCAGCAACCAATAAGAACCACTAATCCCAAAATAGCTCAAAGACTTACCACAAATGAAATGCCTGCTACCTGCCAAATCTCAAGGTCAAGGAACCACCAAGGTATCTCAGTCAAAGAAAGGATGTTCCAAGACATCAGAAGAGCTATGAGGATCTGCTCAAGAAGGACTCCTAGTGTCAACCTGGGTACTGTAGACCCCTATCACTTTATCCTCTACTGCCATGAAATGGAAACAAGGATCACCATTGCTACCGAATGCCTCCAAATGTAGCAGGAGTATGAAATAGGAAACCTCCTCTGCCGGGAGTTCCCACAGACCAGCACCCAAGAGCTACAAGATGCCACTCCTATGGATATATGTGAAACAAGGACAGCTAAGAAGATCCATCAGATCTTCAGGCATGCACCATGGTCAATCCCCAACTTGGAGTATATTAGAGTCTCAGACTTCAGAGACCTGTCATCCCACTGTATCAATGCACTAGAAGCCAGGGTGGCTATAGAAGCTCAGTCCACTATCACCCTTAACAGCGAAGAAGTAGAAGACTTCTGGCACTCCATCCTCCAGGACAACTCAGACCAATTCCTGCAAGGATTGATCTCAGTATTCCAAGGCCCAAGCATCCAGGTTAGATCTCCCCAAGACCCCATATTTGTTCCTTATTTTGTGGAAGAGAACCTCATAGATTGGAGAGCTCCAGACCTTGTTCCCGATTTTCCTGCCACAGCCGAATGTGATGACGTCATCAGTGATGACATCATCCCATGCAACATCGAGGTACGCGAAACGCGTGACCTGTATGACGAATTCACAGATCTCATCTCCTTCAGTGATGATGATGATGAAGCCCCCATGATCCTGAACTTTCTGCTCTAAATTCTTTGTTACACTGGATAATGCCAGCACTGGTATTTTCATGTAACACCAGATAATGCCAGCACTGGTATTCTGAGGTGACGCAAAATTGTTCCAGCACTGGCATTTTGATATGATACTAAATAATGCCAGCATCCTGAACCTATACAACTATCAATGCCAGCCCTGGAACTTAGTAGTTTTAGTTATTAGAATTTATATTTAGCTTTATATCTTAGCAACCATTGAATTATATTTTGTATAAATACCCCTCTTATTTCCTCTGAAATAAAGTCAGTTCTAGTTCTGGTTTCACTTATACACACTTCCTTGCAAGCAATCTAAGAGATAACAAGACAGTTTAAAGATAAGAAGTTTGAGGACTATAAGACCTTGGGAAGGTACTCCAATAAGAACTTGCTTATAATAAACTTGAGTTAGTCTAAGAGATACACCTTGAAGAGAATCTGGCATATTTGAAGGACTCAGTGATCACTACGTGATAATATTTAGTATAAGTAATACCAGCTTGACTACTAAGACTTGAGGATCAATATTTAAATTGAATCTAATCATTTTTAACCAAGAAATCTACTAATTAACAAGAGTCTTAAATAATGAAGAGAACTATATCATTATTAACAAATATAGAAAAATAGTTATAATAGTGGTAAGAAGTCTCTATAGTAAAGAAATTCACTACTATATTAATGAGATTTATGAGAATTATATCAAATATTAAGTAATAGAGAAAAGAGAGTATAATAAGCAAGGAGAGAGAGTTTAGATGAGAATTGAATATATAGTAATATTAGCAAAGGGTGGGGTTTTTAATTTTTTTCTAAATTTCTCATACTTGATAACTTTTTGGAGAATTTAACCAATCTCATTAAAAATATCTAAAGATATATAGAATACTATACCTATTGTCACGTAGTGGTCGCTGAGTCCTTCAAATATGCCAGATTCTCTTCAAGGTGTATCTCTTAGACTAACTCAAGTTGTTATAAGCAAGTTCTTATTGGAGTGCCTTCTCAAGGTCTTATAGTCCTCAAACTTCTTATCTTTAACTGTCTTGTTATCTCTTAGATTGCTTGCAAGGAAGTGTGTGTATTGCACTGAGAGGAACTGACTTTATTTCAGAGGAAATAAGATGAGTATTTATACAAAATATAATTCAATGGTTGCTAAGATATAAAGCTAAATATAAATTCCAATAACTAAAACTACCAAGTTCCAGAGCTGGTATTATTTGGTATCACATCAAAATGCCGGTACTGGAACAATTTCGCGTCACCTCAGAATACCGGTGCTGGCATTATCCAGTGTTACATGAGAATACCGGTGCTGGCATTATCTGGTGTAACAAAGAACTTAGAGCAGAAAGTTCAAGACCATGGGGGCTTCATCATCATCATCATCATCATCACTGAAGGAGATGAGATCCGTGAATTTGTCATGCAGGTCGCACGTTTCGCATACTTCGCGTGCTTCGGGTATGTCGCGCGGGATGACATCATTGATGACATCATCACGTTCGGCAGTGGCGGGAAAATCGGGAACAAGATCTGGAGCTCTCCAGTCTATGAGGTTCTCTTCCACAAAATAGGAGACAAATGTGGGGTCTTGAGGGGATCTAACCCGGATGCTTGGGCCTTGGAATACTGAGATCAATCCTTGTAGGAATTGATCTGGGTTTTCCTGGAGGATAGGGTGCCAGAAGTCTTCTACTTCTTCGCTGTTGAGGGTGATAGTGGACTGGGCTTCTGTAGCCACCCTGGCTTCTAGTGCATTGATACAGCGGGATGATAGGTCTCTAAAATCTGAGACTCTAACATACTCCAAGTTGGGGATTGACCATGGTGCATGCCTGAAGATCTGATGGATCTTCTTAGCTGTCCTTGTTTCATGTATGTCCATGGGAGTGGCATCTCATAGCTCCTGGGTGCTGGCCTGTGGGAACTCCCGGCAGAGGAGGTTTCCTATTTCGTACTCCTGCCACATTTGGAGGCATTCGGTAGCAATGGTGATCCTTGTTTCCATTTCACGGCGGTAGAGGATGAAGTGATAAGGGTCTGCAGTGCCTAGGTTGACACTAGGAGTCCTTGTTGAGCGGGTCCTCATGGCTCTTCTGATGTCTTGGAACATCCTTTCTTCAACTGAGGTACCTTGGTGATTCCTTGACCTTGAGGTTTGGCAGGCAGCAGGCATTTTGTTTGTAGTAAGTCTTTGAGCTATTTTGGGATTAGTGGTTCTTGTTGGTTGCTGCTACTGCAGTTCCTTGATCCTTCTTTTATATTCTTCAGGATGCTTGTGCTGTGGTCACAATGACTCACAGTTGGTCATCATTGCTCATCTCATATGCCATATAATCTTCTTGTGCTCCGATCTGGTGGCTTGTGAGGAAAGGCTGTCTCCTGTGCTGATGTCATCATTCTGGGGTCACCGTTACATCTTCCTCCTGAATAAGGATCTTCCTGAGCATCGTTATTCATTGGTCCAGTCCTGAAAAATTTGCTGATCCCATAACCTCTGGCAAGGGGTCGAAAAGTGGTGTTTATGGGCTGGCGTCTTCCCTTTGTATTTTGGCGTGATGGTGAAGGATCGCTCCCTTCATATAGAGCAAGGGCCTGATTCTGATCTTGACCAATCAGTTGACAGTTTGAACTCCTCTGACTGCGAAAGTCTCATGGATGAGTAGCTGCCAGTGCCGTATCCCTTAAAGAATGGTCTAGACAGATAGCCTGCTGGTCACGGGACATGCTGTTACGATTCGCAGACTAGAACCTCACGGGCGGTCATCACGTTTTGCTTCTCTTGTATAGGTTCGTGGTACTTCTTGAGTCTGTTCCTGTATACCGTAGTGGGCAGTATGGTCCCTGAGATTTTTCTAAGCCAGAATGTAGTTCCCTTGATATCTTGCACATAGAAGGGTCCTTCCCATTTGGGCTCCAGTTTTCATGACCATGAGGCTTCTACCATATTTTGATACAGTAGAACCTTTTCTCCGATTCAGATGGGTTCTAGGGCCTTGTGATTCTTTTCTGCATTCTTCCTTGTCAGTGCTTGTGACTTGGTGATGTAATCTTCAGCCTTCTTCCTGATTTGGTGTAGTCTCCAGATTTCTGCATCAACCCGTCTCCAAGTTAGGTCTAGATTTGTGGCTGAGGTTCCATCAGAATCTTCTTCTCCAAAGAGCAGCTCTCTTGGGGTAAAATGTGTGCTCTGTGACCGTATGTCTCGTAGGACAGAGAGGGCGGTTGGGAGATAGTTATCCCAATTCTCATATGTCTCTGAGATCTTCGCTAGGATGTTCTTGAGGGTCTTGTTGGTTCTTTCTGTCTGTCCATTTCCTTGAGGGTAGTATGCAGTGGTCTTGATGTGCTGAATCTTGTATTTCTGATACATTATCTCATGGAATCCATTGACAAATTCCATTCCGCGGTCTGTTGTGATTTGTTTTGGTGTCTTGTAGCGGCAGATGATTTCTCGGTGCAGGAAGTCGGCTATAGAGAGGGCATTGGCTTCTTGTAATGCTCCTGCCTCTATCCATTTGGTGAAGAGGTCTACAATAACTATAATATAGTAGTTTCCTGATAGTGTTACTGGTAGTGGTCCAATGATATCCATTGCAATGTGGTGGAAGGGGATAGGCTCAATTCTTGATAACCCGGGTGCCTGGTCTTGCTGATCTTGTTTCTGTTTTTGGCACTTGTCACACCCTTTGACAAATTGGCACAGGTCTTCTTCCATCTTAGGCCACCACATGGTTCTTCTTGCCTTGTCATATGTGTTGGTTCCTCCTAAGTGTCCTTGCTCATGTACTTCTTTCATTACTTGATACTTCTTATGTTCGGATATTACTAGCTTTCCTCCTTTTCTGAGTGTAGTGTTGTCTAATTCAAACTGTTTCCAAGTCTGGTTGATGATAGTGATTGTCCAGGGTTCGAGGTGGTTGGGCATCTTCCACTGCCCAAGGTAGCTGATTAATCCATAGTATAGCTCCTTATTCATGTTGAATGGTCTTGATGGGGGTGTTTCGGGGTGTCCTTGAGAGTGCATCGGCATTGGTATTGGTCTTTCCTAAGTGGTGCTTGACAGTACAGTCATACTCTTGCAGCCTGTAGATCTATCTGGCATATATTCCTTTGGGGTTCAGAGTGTGGAATAGCCAGGCAAGAGCGGAATGGTCTGTTTGAATAGTGAAGTGTTTCCCAGCTAGGTAGTAGTGGAACTTGTCTACTGCCCAAACTACTGCTAAGCATTCAAGCTTG
>RBNI01002158.1:0-19453 GCA_003990745.1 Jimgerdemannia flammicorona | reverse complement strand
AAGAGATCGTCTGACTGCTGAGTCAGTTCACAGTCACGTCGTACAAGGCTAATCTAACTATACTATGACTGCTAATCTATTTATAGGTTTAGGCGCTGTCTGGGTAGTCTTCGATGACATCACCATCAATGACATCATCTCTGATGAAGTAGTCGTCTAGGAAGAGTGGTTCGCGGATTACTTCTCTCTGTTCACTGAGGTAGTAATATATTGGAACTTCATCTCCATCCCACAGGATAGCATCATCTGTCTCGTATGCTGGGTAAGGTATTGGGGGGCAAAGAAGTGGTGCATCATCTTCGTTTTCATTGGATTCGCTGTCTGCGTACCTTCTGTAGGTTACAGTGCTATGAGTCACAGGGTTATAGTATGCTGGCAGTTGTGGTTCATGTCGCTCGTACTCGGGTGGTGGAGTGGTTGGTTCAATCTCGAGGGTTGTCTGGAGGTACAGGTTGTGTTCTCCGGTCTCTTCATTGTAGTTGAAGTAATCGGGGGTGAATGCAGGTTGGTATTCGTGCCAGTGGTCATTGTCCCAATAAGTCTCGTATGTGGTTATGAACTGTTGTAAGTTTATCGGCAGAGTTGGCAGTGTGATCAGAGTTGGAAGGGATCCTTGGCTTGAGGTCATGTCAGCGTCGGAAGGATCATTGTCTTCTGCTTCGTCTTTGTCGAAGTTGATTATATCGTAGACGTCCTTCATGGCGTATCCAACTTGGGGCATTTGCAGGATGTGATCGTCGGGGTGTGGGAAGGTTCTGTCTGTGGTTTCGACATACTCAAGATACTTGTGGTTGAGTTCTTGTATCATGTCGTCGATTTGGCCGTAGGACAGGGTAGCAACCATTTCGCTGGTAGTGACTCAGAGGCGGGGAATAAAGGTGTTGTACTCATAAAAGAGTTCTTGGTGTTTGCGGGCAATGAGCTTCTGGTGTTGAGACATCTGGGTAATATCTGTATCATGGTGGTGTTCAACCATGTCTTCCAGGAGGCGGCCGATCTGGTAGTAGCTTGAGATTTGTCCAATCCGGTGGGCCTCATTAAGCATGTTCAGGGCGTTCCATCGGGCTTCTACGAAATAGAGGGGTGCTTGGCTGTAGATATTCATGAGGGGCAGAGGGGGTGTGGCTCGGTTGACAATGGCATTCCAAATGTCAGCGCGGATGCAGTTGTAGATCTCGGTGGTCATGTTTGTATGTTTTGGAAGTTGTGGTTGTTATTTGTTTTGGTTCTCTGTTTCGACGTGTCTCAGGGCTCGGTATATATGCATCTGTTCTTGATTGGTAAGATTCTGTTTGTGTGAACCTTGTGTTCCGTGACTTCGTATTGACTCAGCTTTGTGCGCTGTGACTTCTGTTTGACTCAGCTTCATGATCTTGCAGGTGATTTCCAGATTTGTTCGGAGGTCGCATGTGATTTCTGTGGCTTGGAGGTTGTGCGCTTACATTAACTATTAAAAAGCAATTTTATAAAGTAAAAATTCGAAATATAATAAGCCAATTAGATCTCATTAATAGATAGTATTTTAAGCTAACCAAATTTCAGAAATCTAGAGATTGCTTTCTATATAATTTATACTTTTTACATCTTAATAATATGGCTTATATATATGACCCTTGATAATATTTTATAGTTATGTTATTTGGATCTACCTTATTGATCTTGACAAATAAAAACACATTCTACTTAAATCAATAAATATAAATTTCCATTAACAAATATTTTATTTAATAAATATAATTTCAGTATTTATATAAATTGTAACATAGCAGATGCTTAAGCTTAGAAGTATATCAAATTTCTGTATCTTGAAAACTTGATCTTCTTTAACTCCACAGAGTCCTTGGGATATAGGGGTGGATGAGTTTGAAGTGTATCTGCCTGCAGGCTTACTAGTTCCTTTGCTTTTTCTTTGCTTTGAACTATTTTGATCTGAGGTTTATTCACTCTAAGATACTGAGTTATTTATACAAGTTTACTAGCTATAAGATAGCTAAGTTATGACTAAGTTATGAGTCACTTTTCACAAGTGTTAATTCTTGACATCTGTTAAATCTTTATCTGTGAATTCTTGACATTTGTGAATTCTTGACATTTGTGAAATAACTGCTATTCATAAGACTATACTATATTGGGAATTGAGTTCAGGTACCATGATCAAATGTCTAATTTCTCTGATTCTTATTCCTAATTTGGATCAACTGTCACAACTTCCTCTTAAATAGGTAATTTGTCTCTAAAACATCTTATTCACTTGAACTCCTAGGCTTCTATAATTTGTATCTCCTTGTACTATGCAATTTATGTCATTATATTCTCTCAATAGTACCTTTTGATGTATCTAAAATCTCCTAGAACTACTCCTCAGAAATAGGGTAGAGCAGTCTTATCATCTTTAAACAGCTTATTGACTCATTTAGCAATTGTAATCTGAGAGTGAGAGAGCTGGCACTCTTTGATCCAATCTTCTTTTCTCATTTCTGGTCATGAATTCAGTAGCTATCTTAACTTGAAGTATTCTTGAAACTCTGTCCAATTCTGGTAGGCCTTGAAGTGTGAAATTCATGACAGATGTATCTGTACTATACTTTGGATGCTGTTATAAGATTTCTCTATCATGGGTGGCTTGGTAGTATACTATTGTCTTTCTATGGCTTATTGTGCAGCACTGGTGATCTTGAGAGCTGTGGTTATGCTTCATTGACTAGCTATGATACTTCTTAAGTTGGTTTTGGTGAGTAGTAGTAGGGATGATTATACTTGAGAGTTTTTATAGCCAAAAGGTGATCCTTTTTATATCTTGCACCAGGTAAGGTCTCTCCCACTTAGGCTCCAGTTTTTGTTACCATAAAACTTCTACTATATTCTGATACACCAAGACTTTGTCTCCTATCTTGATAATCTCTAGAGGTTTGTGAACTTTTTTCATATTATTTCATTATAGTGCCTGTGCCTTGGTTATATAATCTTCAGCCTTTTTCCTGATTTGGTATAGTCTCTGTATCTCTCCATCTACATACATGTTTCTATACAGCATCTCTATTGGATAATAGGGTGTCTTGAGAACCTTCTTCTCTGAACAGCATTTCTCAAGAGGTGAAATGGGTGCTTTGTGATTGAATATCCTGGAGAGCAGATAATGCTATTGGCAGATAGTGATCCCAGTTTTCATAGTTATCACAGATCTTAGCAATAACATTTTTGAGGGTCTTGTTGGTTCTTTCTGTCTGTCCATTTCCTTGGAGATGGTATGCTGTAGTCTGAATGTGCTAGATCTTATACTTCTTGTAAGAAATCTTAAAGAACTGATTCATGAATTCTGTTTCTCTATCTGTGGTTACTTGTGTTGGGGTCTTGAACTGGCAGATGATTTCTCTGTGAAAGAAATCAGTAATTGACTGTGCATTGGCTTCCTTGAGAGTTCCTGCCTCTATCCATTTCATGAAAAGATCTACAATGACAATGATATATCAGTTGCCAGTCAAAGTCAAAGATAGAGGACCAATCACATCCATTGCAATATAGGCAAATGGTACTGGTTCTATATATGCTAATTGTGGGGCTTGGTTTCATTGGTCTTATTTCTGCTTCTGGCATTTGTCATAGGTCTTGACAAATCATCTGATATCTTCTTCCATTCCTGGCTATTATATTGTTCTTCTTGCTTTATCATATGTGTTTGTTCCTCCCAGATGGCCAAGTTTGTATACTGATTTCATTGCTTGATCCTTCTTGTGTTCTGGTATAACTAGTAGTTTTTCTTTCTTCAATATTTCTCTATTGGTTTTGAATTGTTTCTATGTTCTATTGATAATCATTTGTATCTATTCTTCCAGATGTTGGGGCATCTTTTGCTATCTCAGATAGGTGATCATTCCATAGTAAAGCTCTTTATTTATGATTAGTTTATTGGTTGGGAGTCCTTTGGAGTATCTATGAGAGGGTATCTGCATTCACAATAATTCTTCCTGAGCAGTGTACAATGGTTACATCATATGCTTGCAACTTCATGATCTATCTGGCATAAATTTCTTTGGGTTGTCTAGTGGTCAGTAGCTAGATAAGGGCTGAGTGATCTGTCTGAATGGTAAGTATCTTCCAGTAAAGTAGTAGTGGAACTTTTCTACAGCTCAGATAACTGCTAAACATTCCAACTTATAGGATTCATATTCTTTTTTAGCTTCTCAGGTTCCTTAACTTAGATATGCAATGATATACTCCACTTTGTCTTTCTTTTGAGCTAGGACTGCTCCTAGCCCTTGGGTGCTTGCATCTGTTTGCAGGATAAATTCTTGAGTTCAATCAAGTCTTCTGATGATAGGTACCTAGGTCAGTCTGATCTTGAGTTCTTCGAATACTTTCTGTTACCTGCCAGTCCATTGGAACTTGGTATCCTTCTTATTGAGTTTGTAGATTGGGCCTATGATGTTAGAGAATCCTCTGATGAATTAGCAGTAGTATGAGGTAAGTCCCATGAAGGCTTGGGCTTCAGTGACTGTGGTGGGCCTTGGGTATACTGCTACTGCTTAAATCTTGAAGGGGTCTGTGTGTGTTCCATCTCAATTAATAATATGGCCAAGATAGATAATCTCAATTTCTGTGAATTTGCACTTCTTAGGCTTGAGATAAAGGCCATACTGTCTCAACTTTTCCATTATCTACTAGATATACTGCAGATGTTCTTCAGCTCTCTTACTGTAGATGATAACATCATCTATATAAACCATTATCCATCTTTCTATATCATAGTAGAAGATTTTGTTCATCATTTGCTAGAAGCTTGCAGGGGCATTGCATATTCTGAATGGTATTTGCAGGTAGATGTAGGTTCCATCTGGAGTGATGAAGGCTGATTTCTCACTTGCTGTTTCTGTGAGTCTGATGTGGTGGAATCCTGAGTATTGATCCAAGGTGCTATAGTACTGTGTTTCATCTCCCAGAGTTATAAAAATATCATTGATAAGGGGCAGTAGTTGGTGATCCTTCTTGGTGACTACATTGAGCTTTCTGTAATTAATACAGAGTCTTGGTGCAAATTCTCCAGGCTTGCTTTCTTTCTTTAGAGCTAGTACAACTGGTGAAGACCAGGGGCTGCTGGCTTCCTTGATGATACTAGCTTCTTCCATCTGCTTGATTTCTTCTCTGAGCCATTCTTGGTAGGCTGGCAGAACAGATCTTATCTTCTGGTAAATTGGTTCAGTATCTCTAGTATCTATATAATAATAGTAGTGTGAAGTCTTTCCTTTGATATCCTTGAAGTCTGTGGCAAGGATATCCTCAAATTCATGGAGTATTTTCTTGAGTTCCATCTTGAGTGGGAATTCATCTCCAATAGTATAACTGTGCTTATTCATAGTTTCCTCCTTCTTGTGCTGTAGCTCAGTGATCTTTGTACTAGCAAATACTCCTCTTCCTGTGGATCTGAATCCTTTCCTTCCTCTTCCTGTTTCCTCCAACTTCTTGACTTCTATGATCCTTGGCTGAAAGACTGGGAAGATCAACATCTGTACCAGTTGATCCTTCTTCTTGATTGGAAATAGAATTATAAGGTTGTGGTTCCTAGCAATAAGTAATATTTCTCCAATATAATTGGAATTGATGACTCCTCCTTCAATTGTGATTTCACTTCTAGTAAGACTGCTTCTTGTCTTGAGGATTCTGACATAGTCTTTTGGAATAGTCATCTCCAGACCAGTTGTGAGTAGAGTGGTTGTCTGGGGTTCTAGTATGGTTTCTTTCACTGTGGTGATATTCATTCTAGCTATATTTTCTGACTTGTATTCTGACAAGACTGCATTAGGGTAAATCTTCCAAATCTTGATCTTGATTTCTTCTTTATCATCACTGTCTTCAAGAAGAGCTGGTGGTTTGTCATCCTCTTCCTCCTCTTCTTCCATTCTCTTTTCTTCTCTTATCTGTTTCTCAAGGGCTTTCTCTCTTCTTTGATGGTAGATCTCCTTGATTTTGCCAGTATACTGATAATACTCATTGACATGCTCTATATAGTACATTCAGATCCCATGGAGACAGACTCCTTGTAGTATATATTCTTCCATAATCTTCTTACACCAGTCTTCTTTGCTCATCCATCCAATCTTCTTCTTCTTTTCTGGGTTGTCATCATATAGGCCTCCTCTTGCTTGCTCTCTTCTTCCTCTATCTCAAGTAGGACTCCTTTGTGGATATTGATCAGAATTCACATCTTCTGTCTGCAGTAGATGATCTGCATCTTCTGGGCATTTAGATCAATTATTGCCTTAGCTTTGTGAAGCCATTGATTGCCAATAAGGATATCATAGTTGGTTGTATTGGTTATGATTATATTTACTGGAATGATTGCTCCTCCAAACTTGATGAGAATATCTCAGATCTTTCCCAGAGATGTGGCTCTTGTGCTATCTGCTGTGACAAATACCAATTTGGTTGCTTCTTCAACTTCCAAACCTAGGCAGTCTGCTGCTTTCTTGCTGAGAAGGCACTCTCCTGCTCCTGTATTGATAATAGCCTCAAACACTCTATCCTCGATTTGACAGGTTGCATAGGCAGAGGTCTTGCAGTTGTCTTCACTTTCTTCTCCTGAGTCTTCTTGAACATTGTTGGCCTTAGTTATCTTCCAACCTTGCTCCTTAGTTATCTTGGCAAGTCTGTATCTCATTTGCTGTCTGAATGTGGGTATTTCTGCCAACTGGCCAAAGGTGGCATTGACCTTTTATTAATTGAGATCCTTAAAGATATCATACTTGAGGGTCTTGGTTTTGTGAAGCTTCTTCTTCTTTTCTCCTTCACTAGCTATAGTAGTTTCTCAGATAATATCTTGAACAGTCTGTTCTAACTCCATATCTTGATCTATTTCTTTACTTTGACTTTCTGTAGCAGTCTCCATTTGCTTTTCCACAGGGTTCTTCTTGGGTCTCCCTGGTGGTCTCTTGTAGGGTTCTTTGTGGACATTCTTCTTGATGGTCTGTGCAGGATAGGTCTCCTATTCTTCTTCATCTGATTCTCTGATTTCTTCAAAGGACCTGTTCCTTATTTCGAGTTACATTACTTGGCTGAGCCTTGCACTTGGTTTTGCTCATACATTTGTATGAGTAGTGGCCTTCTTCTCTACAGGTATAGCAGATACCTCTCTTCTTGTCTGAGGTGGTGGTGAATTTCTAAACTGGTCAGTGATCTCTTCCTTTAATTTCTTTTACTACATCTTCTAGGTAGGCTGTCATTTTGGCAAACCTCTTGGCAAGTTCCTCCATGGGGTCACTATTTCTCTATTGCTTGGTAGTTCTTGATTGAAGTGTGTTTCAATTGATTACTATAATAGAGATCACACTGGTTGCCTTGGGTGCTTTGATTCTGACTCCAGTAACTCTCTCTATTGTATGGTCTTGTGGGTGTCTGGCAATCTAGTATTACTGAGCATAGGTGACCTTCTATGCCAGATCAAGAACTATTGGTGATAAATGAATGGCCAGGACTATCTCTGGATAGATTCCTTTCATAAAGATTACTTCAGCTACTTGATCTCTAATGGCAGCAGCATAATCTGCAAAAATTATCTGATATTGTATTCTGGTGTAGAATGTGTTTGGATCCTCACTCATTTCTTGGCATATTGTATTGAGCTGATCCTTCAGTGTCTGCTTGATCTCATCTGTATAGTATATAGCTCAGAGCCAGGTCTTCTGTGTTGCTAGATAGTATAATCATTATTTCCTATATGAGTTGCTACTGTGAATACTACTCTTACTAGTCCTCACAGACTGAACAGCATGAGAGTTACTTGCTGTCTTGCTGTCAGGTCCCTTACAGCAGCATATTGCTCAAAATCATCAATAAAGATAATGATTGATTCATCTGAAGTATAGCCATGGAATACTAGTAGTCTCATATTCATAATTGTTCAGATGGTAGTGGTTGTTCATTGTTCAGCTTGAAAGTGAGGAATTTGTCTTGAATCACCAGCCAATGGGCACCAAGTTGTAATGTAGCAGACACTTAATCTTAGAAGTATGTTGGATTTCTATATCTTGAAAACTTGATCTTCTTTGACTCTGCAGAGTCCTTAAGATATAGGGGTAGGTGAGTTCAAAGTGTATCTACCTATAGGCTTACTAGTTCCTTTGCTTTTTCTTTACTTTGAACTATTTCAATCTGAGGTTTATTCACTCTAAGATACTGGGTTATTTATACAAGTTTCCTAGCTATAAGGCAGCTAAGTTATAACTAAGTTATGAGTTACTTTTTACAAGTATAATCCTTGACATCTGTTTAATCTTTAACATCTGTAAATTCTTGATATTTGTGAATTCTTGACATTTGTAAAATGACTGCTATTCATAAGGCTATACTATATTGGGAATTGGGTTCAGATACTATGATCAAATGTTTAATTCTCCTGATTCTTATTCCTAATTCAGATCAATCATTACAAAATATATCATAAGACAACTAATTAAAGAATATATTTATCAATATTAAATAAGGTATTAATATCTATATTACTTAAATTATATGATGAAATATCTAGTAATTGGATAGATTCTATATCTTTTAAAATATACTAATTATCAGTTAAAGGCCAATATATGAGTGAATTATGAGTTTTATCAAAGAAAGGATGTAATATAGGAGAATGTGATGATATTAAGACTAAAGATAAAATCTCATCTATATGTAAGTAATCTGAAGACTGAATTGTCAATATTAATAGAGATAATTTGTAATTACTAATATATTACAAAGAGATTAACTACCAAAAAGCCATTTTATAAGACAAATATTCAAAATATAATAAGCTGATCAGATCTCATTGACAGATGGTATTTTGAGCTAATCAAATTTCAGCAAAGTATCTTGCATATCAGGGTTTGCAAAGTATATAGAGTAAATGTATAGTGTGTAGATTGTAAAGTATAGTAAAAAGAAGTAATTGAAAATATTAAGCAAAAACCAGAATACAAAAAGGCTGGATGTGGGTTTGGGCTTTTCAAGGCCCACTATTCACATATATATGTGAAGGAGCTAACACTTATTTATTCCAAAAGGGATGGGTGGGAGAGATGTGTAAAAATTGATTGAAGATACAAAAATATAATAGAAATATCTACTTAATGAAGAGTATGCTTGAAGATAAAGTAATGAGTGCTGAAGGAAGGAAGTGCATTACAGCTGCTGGTATACTTGAAACTAGACTAAATTAAACTAAAACTAGCATACTTAAAACTGGACTAAATTAGACTGAAAGAGAGGCTAAGACTATAAGTGAAACTAAGCTAGAGTGAATTGCATAACTGTGCTGCTGAAACAAATATTGCTAGGGTGAATTGCAAGACTATATTACTTAAATGAATGTCACATGGTTCACACCACTTTGCTGCAGTTTGAACTTCATTCATAACTCTATAAATCTAGAGATTACTTTCTATACAATATGTAGAAATTTAATCTTGATAATGTGGCTTATATACATAACCCTTGACTATATTTTATAGTTATATCATTTGGATCTACCTTATAGATCTTGATAAATAAAAGCACATTCTACTCAAATCAATAAATATAAATTTTTATTAACAAATATTTGATTTAATAAATATAATTTCAGTATTTGTATAAATACATTATAGAGTAGCTAATTAATAAATATATTCATCAATATCAAATAAAGTATTAATATCTATAATATTCAAATTATCTAGTGTAATGTCTAATAATTGGATAGATTCTATATCTTTTAAAATATACTAATTATCAGTTAAAGAAGGCCAATATGTGAGTGAATTATGGGTTTTATCAAAGAAAGGATATGATATAGAAGAATATAGTAACATTAAGACTACAGATGAAATCTCATCTATATGTACAAAATCAGAAGACTGAATTGTCAATATTGATGGAGATAAAAGTTGAGATACTA
Organism: Jimgerdemannia flammicorona; assembly: GCA_003990745.1. NCBI lineage: Eukaryota > Fungi > Mucoromycota > Endogonomycetes > Endogonales > Endogonaceae > Jimgerdemannia > Jimgerdemannia flammicorona. The sequence continues at coordinate 9,546 of RBNI01002158.1, read as the reverse complement.
TATGAGAATCAGTATTAGAGACTGGTATTTCAAGCTCTGATGAGATATCAGTTAGCTCTTTGGCAATAGAGTGGCCCCTCTCTTCCTCAATCATATAAAGAGAGATTGCAGATGAAGGTATACAAACTGTATTAGATATATAACTATTAATACTATTGTATATAAGGCAGTAATACAATTCATTTAGAGAATCTTTTATTTTATTAATATAGCTATGAATTACAAGCATTATATTGTACTATTATTCTACTTTCATCTCTAGATGAACAGATATATTTGATTACTAAATTTATATATCTAGATGATATTCAACCTATATATAATATATGATAATTAATTACTATATTAATTTTGATAAAATATTAAAATTGAATATTATTATAAAATATAAATATCTTATCATTAATATCTTTTCTTCTACTATATTTATTATCTTGTTTTGTTTTTGAGTTTATTCTGTTATCTTTTACTCTTTTAGTCACTCTAGCTTGTTTTATTATATATGTTTTAGTTCCTTGCTTCTGGATTTTTCTCCTCTGTTTATTTTGTCTTTCAATGACTACTGTCATCAAATCTTTATAATGTAGACTCTTAATAATCATGGTGCATTTTGCTGATCTGACCTATTTATCTTAGAAAAGTAGATACTCTAAATAAACCTATTTTATATTTTGCTATTGGTTACATTATGATAAAGAATATTTCCTATAGTAAAATAAAATAAAAATATTTCTACAATTGGCATAAATTGGATTTCTAGCTAAATAGTATAATTGTTCATTTCATAGATATAGTACTGGCTATATCAGCTGATGAGTTCTGTCTTTTCTGACAGCAATCTCAAATTTAAGCTCTTTGATGTTATATAATAGATATCTCTCTATTGTGACATATAATATAAAATAGAAATAAGAATTAGGAGAATAGACATTTGATCATGGTACCTAAATCCAATTCCCAATATAGTATAGTATTTCAATAATATCAAAATTTTTCAACATTTTCAAAATAACTCATAACTTAGCCACCCACCTTATAGTATACAAATCTGTATAAATGACCCAATATTTTAGAGTGAATAAAGCTCAGTATAGTCAGTTTAGTTCAAAGGTCTTCTTTATATACTCTTTCTTTCTTCATATAAAATCCATCCAACTCACCAAGTTCCACATTCACTATATTACAACTTAGTGCCCATTGGCTAATAATTTAAGATGAATTTTCACTTTTAAGCTGAAAAATGAATAACTGCCATACAGACCATCATGTTGTATATAGTGTTTGTCTATACTATCTGCTGTTAATTAGTTGTTCTGGTTGTCAGCCTCATTTCTGTGAACCATCAGTATTGAACAATAGACACTCTGGAAGAATACATTATTGAGTTAATAGCTGAGTCACTCTTTAGTTTGAGAGATAATATTATAAAAATTAATTGCCAAAAACACTGAACAAACCATCATGCTGAATGGACCACTGTATGGACCACTGTTACTCAATTTTGAAAAAGATGAATAGACCACTATAAAGACTACTACTATCTGATTTTGAAGATAATGAATGGACTGCTATATGGACTACTGCCACTTGATTTTGAAGATAAACAGACTACTATATGGACCACTGCTACCCAATTTTGAAGATGACAAATGGACTACTGTACAGATCACTGCTACTTGATTTTAAAGAAAATAAACAGACTACTGTATGGATCACTGCTACCTGATTTTGAAGATGATGAATAGACTGCTGTATAGACCACTGATACCTGATTTTGAAGAAGATGAATGAACCACTATATGGACCACCATCACTTGAATTTTGAAGACATTGTTTGTTTGTGCCATCTGCTGTTAATTGGTTATTCTGATTGCTAGCCTCATTTCTGTGAACCATCAGTATTGAACAATAGATACTCTGAAAGGATATATTATTGAGTTAATAGCTAGATTTCTTCTTAGTTCAAGGGACAACATTATAAGAATTAATCACTGAAAATGTCAAATGATGGCCATACAAAGGACTACTATAGAGAAAAGAAGATACAAACTATTGTCCGACTTTTGATAATATACAAACTACTATTACTTATTAAAGATATCATACAAAGCTATATATCATCTAACTCTTGATGATATATAAATAGACTGCTATGGAGAATAAAAGAAATGAACCAATGTCTAAGTTAATTATTTGAAGAATACTACTCATTATATAACAGTTAAGCTTCAGGTATCCAGAGATTGAATTTTATATAATTAAATATAAATATTGTAGAGAAATTAAAAACTATTATTAGATTTAATATTATTAATATATATATATATAAGTGAAATTAATATAATTATTCCTTCAGATATTATATATATATATTTAGTAAAATATAGCTATCTAATATATGTACAATATTATAAAGCTCAAATATATTATTACTGACAGATTATAGAGAGATTAATTATTGAAAAGATATTTTATAAAGCAAAATTTCAAAATATAATAAGCTGATCATAGATAGTATTTTATACTAACTAAATTTCAGAAATCTAAAAAGAAAATATTGTAGAGAAATTAAAAAGACTATCACTAGATTTAATATAATTAATATGTATGGAAGCAAAATTAATATGCTCTGATCAACATTATTCCTTCAGATATTATATATTTAACAAAATATTTATATAGAGAAATATCTAATATATTTTACTATAGAGCTTAAAATATGTAATTACTGATAGATTATAGAGGAATTAACTATTAAAATAATATTTTATAATGTAAAATTTCAAAATATCATGAGCTGATCAGATCTTATTAGTAGATAGTATTTTACACTAATAAAATTTCAGAAATCTCAAGATTATATTCTAGTAACATATTTTAGAGAAAATTAAACCTTGTCACTAGAATAATTAATATATATAGAAGTGAAATTAATGTACTCTGACCAACATTATTCCTTTAGATGTAATATATATTTAGCAAAATATAACTTTGTAAATATGTAGAAAAAAATCTAATATATAATACTACAGAGCTTAAAATATATAATTGCTAATAGATTGTAGAGGAATTAACTATTAAAATAATATTTTATAAAGTAAAATTTCAAGATATAATGAGCTGATCATATCTCATTAGTAGATAGTATTTCACACTAACTAAATTTCAGAAATCTCAAAATTATATTCTAGTAATATATTTTAGAGAAATTAAACTCTATCACTAGAATAATTAATATATATGAAAGTGAAATTAATATACTCTGACCAATATTATTCCTTCAGATGTAATATATATTTAGCAAAATATAACTCTGTAAATATGTAGAGAAATATTTAATATATAATACTATAGAGCTCAAAATATATAATTGCTAATAGATTACAAAGGAATTAATTATTGAAATAATATTTTATAAAGTAAAATTTCAAGATATAATGAGCTGATCAGATCTCATTAGTAGATAGTATTTCATACTAACCAAATTTCAGAAATCTTGAGATTATATTCTAGTAACATATTTTAAAGAAATTAAACCCTATTACTAGAATAATTAATATTGTCATATAGTGGTCACTGAGTTCTTCAAATATGTCAGATTCTCTTTAAGATGTATCTCTTAGACTAACTCAAGTTTGTTATAAGCAAGTTCTTATTGGAGTGCCTTCCCAAGGTCTTATAGTCCTCAAACTTCTTATCTTTAAACTGTCTTGTTATATTTTTAGATTGCTCATAAGGAATTGTGTGTAAGTGAACTTGACTGAGGGGACTATATTATATATATTGTCATTGAGTCCTTCAAATATATCAGATTCTCTTCAAGGTATATCTCTTAGACTAACTACAAGTTTATTATAAGCAAGTTCTTATTGAAGTGCCTTCCCAAGGTCTTATAGTCCTCAAACTTCTTATCTTTAAACTATCTTGTTATCTCTTTAGATTGCTTGCAAGGAATTGTATGTAAGTGAACTTAACTGATTTTATTTCAAAGGAAATAAGAGGAGTATTTATACAAAATATAATTCAATGGTTGCTAAGATATAAAGCTAAATATAAATTCCAATAACTAAATAAAATACTGGAATACAGAAAACTGCCAAGTTCCAGTGTCAGTACAGATGGTTGCACAGGTTCAGGATACTGCTATAATTTCAGTGATACAGAAAAAGGGTGCTAGAATAATTCTAAGTCACACAAGGTCAGAATACCAGTGGAGAAATAGCTGTTACACAGAAAAAGAATGCCAGCATAATTCAATATAACTAAGGAACTTAGAGCAGAATGTTCAAGACCATAAATGCTTCATCCTCATCATCACTGAAGGAGATGAGATCTGCAAATGTTTCATCATGCATTTCGCATATGTCACGTGAGATGACATCATCACGATGACGTCATCACATTCTGCAGTAGGGCTCTCTAATATATGAGGTTCTCTTCTACAAAATAAGGAACAAATGTGAGGTCTTGAGGAGGTCTAACCTGAATGCTTGGGCCTTGGAATACTGAGATCAATTCTTGCAGGAATTGATCTGGATTATCCTGGAGGATGGGATGCCAGAAGTCTTCTACTTCATCACTATTGAGGGTAATAGTGGACTGGACTTCTGTAGCCACCCTGGCTTCTAGTGCATTGATACAGTGGGCTGACAGATCTCTGAAGTCTGAGACTCTAATATACTCCAAGTTGGGGATCAATCATGGTATATGCCTAAAGATCTGATGAATCTTCTTAGCTGTCCTTATTTTATATATATTTATAGGAGTAGCATCTTGTAGCTCTTAAGGGCTGGCTTGAGGGAATTCCCAGTAGAGGAGGTTTCCTATTTCGTATTCTTGCTATATCTGGAGGTATTTGATAGCAATGGTGATTCTTGTTTCCATCTCATAGTGGTAGAGAATATAATGATAAGAGTTATCAGTACCCAGGTTGAGGCTAGAAGTCCTTCTTATGCAGGTCCTCATGGCTCTTCTGATGTCTTGGAATATCCTTTCTTCAACTGAGAGGCCTTGGTGGTTCCTTGACCTTGAGGTTTGGCAAGCAGCAGACATTTTGTTTATAGTAAGTCTTTGAGCTATTTTTGGATTGGTGGATCTTATTGAGTTACTGCTACTACAGTTCCTTGATCCTTCTTTTATATTCCTCAAGATGCCTGTACTGTGGTCACAATGACTCACAGTTGGTCATTATTACTCATCTTGTAGCCTGGGTAAGTTATGCCATATGATCTTCTTGTATTCTGATCTAGTAGCTTATAAGGAATTGCTGTCTCTTATATTGATATCATCATTCTGAGGTCACTATTACATCTTCCTCCTGAATAAGGATTTCCTTGAATATCCTTATTCATTAGTCCAGTTCTGAAATATTTGCTGATCCCATAACCTCTGGCAGGGGATCAAAAAGTGGTATTTATGGGCTGACATCTTCTCTATGTATTTTGGTATGATAGTGAAGGGTTGCTCCCTTCATATAGAGCAAAGACCTGATTCTGATCTTGACTAATCAGTTGATGATTTGAACTCCTCTGACTTCAAAAGTCTCATGAATAAGTAGTTGCTAGTGCCATATCTCTTAAAGAATGGTCCAGACAGATTGTTTTCTGGTCATGAGACATACTGTTATAATTTACAGACTAGAACCTCATGGGTGGTTATTACATTTTGCTTCTCTTATATAGATTCATAGTACTTCTTAAGTCTGTTCCTATGTACTGTAGTAGGCAGTATAGTCCCTGAGAGTTTTCTAAGTCAGAAGGTAGTTCTCTTGATATCTTGCACATAGAAGAGTCCTTCTTATTGTGGCTCCAGTTTTCATGACCATGAGGCTTCTACTATATTTTGATACAGTAGGACCTTTTCTCCAATTTGGATGGATTCTAGGGTCTTGTGATTCTTTTCTGTATTCTTTCTTGTCAATACTTGTAACTTGATAATGTAATCTTCAGCCTTCTTTCTGATTTGGTATAGTCTTCAGATTTCTGAGTCAATCTGTCTCCAAGTTAGGTCTAGATTTGTGACTGAGATTCCATTAGAATCTTCTTCTCTAAAGAGCAGTTCTCTTGGGGTAAAGTGTATACTCTATGACTATATATCTTATAAAACAGAGAGAGCAGTTGGGAGGTAGTTATCCCAATTCTTATATGTGTCTGAGATCTTCACCAAGATGTTCTTGAGGGTCTTATTGGTTCTCTCTGTCTGTCCATTTCCTTGAGGGTGGTATGTGGTGGTCTTGATGTGCTGAATCTTATATTTCTGATATAATTATCTCATGGAATCCATTGACAAATTCTGTGCTGCAGTCTGTAGTAATTTGCTTTAGTGTCTTGTAGCAGCAGATGATTTCTCAGTGCAGAAAGTTGGTTATAGAGAGGGTATTGACTTCTTGTAATACTCCTGCTTCTATCAATTTGGTAAAGAGATCTATAATAACTATAATGTAGCAGTTTCCTGATAGTGTTACTGGTAGTGGCCCAATGATATCCATTGTGATGTGGTGGAAGGGGATAGGCTCAATTCTTGATGATCTGGGTACCTGGTCTTGCTGATCTTATTTCTGTTTTTGGCACTTGTCACACTCTTTGACAAATTGGCACAGATCTTCTTCCATCTTGGGCCACCACATAGTTCTTCTTACCTTATTATATGTGTTGGTTCCTCCTAGGTATCCTTGTTTGTGTACTTTCTTCATTACTTGATACTTCTTGTATTTGGATATTATAAGCTTTTCTCCTTTTCTGAGTGTGGTGTTGTCTAGTTCAAACTATTTCTAAGTCTGGTTGATAATAGTGATTGTCCAGGGTTCAAGGTGGTTGGGCATCTTCTACTGTCTAAGATAGCTGATTAATCTATAGTATAACTCCTTATTTATGTGGAATAGTCTTGATGGGGGTGTTTTGGGGTATCCTTAAGAGTGCATCAGCATTGGCATTGATACTTTCTAGGCAGTGCTTGACAGTATAGTCATACTCTTGCAGCCTGTAGATCTATCTGGCATATATTTCTTTGGGATTCAGAGTGTAGAATAGCCAGACAAGAGTGGAATGGTCTGTTTGGATAGTGAAGTGTTTTCTGGCTAGGTAGTAGTGGAACTTGTCTACTACCCAAACTACTGCTAAGCATTCGAGCTTACATAACTCATAGTTCTGTTCTGCTTTATGGATACCTCAGTTTGTATAGGAGATGACATATTTATGTCCATTTTTCTTCTGAGCTAGGACTGCTCCAAGTCTTATGATACTTACATCTGTCTGCAGAATGAACTCTAGGTTCCAATCTGGTCTTCTGAGGATGGGTTCTTGGGTCAACCTGGTCTTGAGTTCATTGAAGGTTTTTTGGCATTTCTTGGTCTATTTGAATTTGGTCTTCTTCTTCAGTAGCTCATAGATAGGTGCTGCAATATTGAAGTATCCTTTGGTAAATCTTCTGTAGTAGGAGGCCAGTCCAAGGAAGGCATGGACTTCTATAGTTGTTCTAGGTCTTGGGTAGGCTGCAACAGCCTCAATCTTTATGGGGTCTGTGTGGATTCTGGTCTGGTTAATGAGGTGTCCTAGGTAGGCAATATTCTGAGCTACAAACTTACACTTCTTGGGCTTGATATAGAGGCCATGCTCCTTGAGCTTCTTGAGGGCTAGCTGTATGTGGTTGACATATTCCCATACAGTGTTGCTGAAGATGATCACATTATCAATATAGACAAAGAGCTATTTTCCAATCTTATTGCTGAAGACTCTGTTCATTATTTGCTGAAAACTTACTAGAGCATTACATATTCCAAATGGCATTTACAGGTAGATATAGGTGGTATCAGGTGTGATGAAGGCTGATTTCTCACTAATATCTTGAGTGAGACCAATCTGATGGAAGTCTGAGAATAGATCCAAGGTGGTGTAGTATTTGGCTTTGCTTCCAAGGGTGGTGAGGATTTCTTGAATATTTGGCAAGGGCTGCCTATCTTTCTTGGTAATTACATTGAGCTTCCTGTAGTCAATGCAGAGTCTTAGAGCAAACTCTCTAGACTTGCTTTCTTTCTTTGGAGTGAGGACAATGGGTGAAGCCCAGAGACTAATAGCTTGTCTGATAATTCTGACTTCTTCCATTTCCTTGAGTTCTGCTCACAGCTATTCTCTATAGGCAGATGGTATAGATCTGGCTTTCTGGTAGATGGGCTTGGTATTGCTAGTGTCAACTTTATGATAGTACTTGGGTTCTTAATTGTGGATATCTCTGAAGTCTATAGCAAGTACTTCTTCATTCTGGTATAGGATCTTGAGAAGTTGTTCTTCCAGGGGAAAGTTTTCTCTGATGGTATATGTGTGCTTATTCTGGTTCTTGTCTTTCTTATACTCAAGTTCAGTAATCTTGGTAACAGTATAGACTCCTCTTCCAGTAGATCCAAAGTCTTGTTCTCCTCTCTTAGTCTTGATGAGTTCAATGGCTTTGGTGATCTTGGGCTTCTTGATTTCGTGGATCAGCATCTGGCCAATCCTGTCATGCTTCTTGACTTTGAATGGAGTGGTGGGGTTGTGATTCCTGACTATGAGGAAGATCTCACCAGTGTAATCAGAGTTAATTACTCCTCCTTCAACTGAGATTTCACTTTTGGCCAGACTGCTCCTAGTCTTGATAATTCTGGTATGGTTTTCTGGTAACTTGACTCCAATTTCAGTGCTAAGTAGAGTGGTGGTCTGTGGTTCGAGGATAGCATCTTAAATGCTGGTAAGGTCTATTCCTATAGCTTCTTCAGTCTTGTATTCTGAGATCTTGGCTTCAGGGTAAAACTTCTTGATCTTGAGGGTAATGTCTGGTTCTTGTTCCTCCTCATCATCACTATCGGCTTACAGCTCTGGGGGCTAGTCATCTTCTTCAGCTTTCCTTTTTGCTTCAGCAGCTTCTTGCTTATGCTTCTGTTGGCAGATTTTCCTGACTTCACTGATATAGGACCAGTAGTCATTCAGGTGTTCAGAGCAGTACATTCTAGTACCATGGGGGCATCTTCCTTGAGAGACATAGCCATTGATGATCTTGTTGTACTACTGCTCATCTGTGAGCTTGGGTGTCTTGTTTTTGTTCTTGTTCTTATTTACTGAGTGCATAAAGACTTCTATGTTCTCTTCATCTCCTTTCTCTATATCTGATAGAACTCCTTTGTAGATATTAATAGAGACTTATATCTTTCTTCCTCTATAGTTGATCTGTATCTTCTGGGCATTGAGGTCAATGATGGCCTTGGCCTTGTGAAGCCATTGGTTGTCAATGAGAATGTCATAGTTGGTGGTGCTTGTAACAATCACATCTACTGGGATGGTAGCTCCTCTTATCTTGATGGAGACTTCTCAGCACGTCCTTTCACCAGTACCATTCGGGTGACACAAGACTCTGACAACACTTTCGACAACGTCTTCAAGTATTGGTGATATCAAGATAGCGAGCAACAAGCATTCTGGTGAGTGTACTGGGCAGGGGGGCCCCAGTGCCTTTGACTGGCAACATGTGGGGGGGGGTCGAGGTGCTGGTCTTGGCATGCCGAGCACCTTGGTAAGGGGA
>RBNI01002157.1:0-19454 GCA_003990745.1 Jimgerdemannia flammicorona | reverse complement strand
CCACTATTATCTTCAAAGGCCCCAACCTTTTAGACAATTCCAAACACTAAGAGCCCTACCACTTTGTGATAAATCCTATCCATCAATGGCTCTAAGGATAGAGCATACAAAATAGAGAAAAGCAGGTCACTCTGGGGAATACTCTTATCCAGAGAGAACACCACCCCTGATGACTATTATATATGAGCACAGCCCTACTCCCTTCTAGTAGACATATCATCAATACTTGAAACTGCTGAGGGACACCAATCCTATCTGTTGTGGAATGTGGAAGTTTGGAGAGAGAAGCAAAGTATTTATTGCTAATTCTTACGTGCTTTTACGCATCGCCATTAGTGACGTTTACATGATGATGTAGTCAAGGAAGGCTGCGCCACCATATATTGAGTTGTAACCTATATATTTCAATACTCCCGCTCAACAAGATATGCAAATACCCAAACTGCAATACTAAGCTATAACTACTGCAAATCTCACTGTAATGTTCAGACCGCTATCTAGAAACCGAAAAACATTCGAATTGCCTGCTTAAAGCTCAAAAAATAGGTTGAAAAGTAGAGATGTAAACATTCGTAGATGAGCAATGTTGGTAGAAATCTGCAATGTAGCGATAGGGAAAAGAAATGCATTGAATATGAAATAGATTTCGAAATTGATCCGCTGAAATACTTCTGTATAGCTCACTATTGTTGCTGTTTTTATTGCTGGTGTATAGTTTTCGCCGCTGTAACTCCCATTCCCTTTACGCATAAGTCAAACTTTGCCTTTGGAAGGGCTTTAGTCAATGAATCCGCCGTCATATATTCTGTTGGGGTGTATTCAAGGTGTATAGTGCCGTTTTCCACGCATTCACGTATGAAATGGTGCTGTATGTCAATGTGTTTCATTCTGGCATGATGTATAGGGTTCTTCGCCAAAGCAATCATTGATTGGTTATCTTGCTAGAGTAGCGTAGAGTGCCGTTGCTCGTATCCCAGCTCCTTTAACAGTTCTCGAAGCCAGATAGCCTCCTTTGTTGCCATTGACAATGCTTGATATTCCGCTTGCATAGAGGATGTTGCCACTGAAGGTTGCTTATGCGTTTGCCACGAAATGGCTCCATTGTTTACTTTAAAGATGTATCCAGTTATAGACCTTCTGTCATCTAAGTCGCTGGCCCAATCGGCATCACAAGAACCGAATAGGCATATAGTACTCCCGCTTTGCCCATTATCACCGCCCAAACTGAGCATATAGTCCGCAGTTCCTTTGATGTATCTGAAAATTCGCTTGATTGCCATCTAATGGCTATTGTTATAGCATGAAGAATACTGCGCCACTTTGTTTACCGCAAAAGAGATATCAGGTCTCGTCCCTTGTATAAGATATATGAGGGATCTCACGGCTTGTCAATAGGGGATGTCGTTTCTCTCGGGCATAGTGTCAGACTTCTTTAGTTTCACGAATGTCTCCATAGGTGTCCCGACTGGTTTGCATTCACTCATCCCGAATCGCTCGAGAATATTTCGAATGTATGTGGCTTGCATTAGGTGTATAGTGCGCTCGCGCCTGTTACATGTAATCGATATTCCAAGGAGATAGGACGCTTCGCCTAAGTCCATCATTTTGAATTCCTGGCATAGTGTAGCCTTTACGTCATTGATTTCACTTGCCGTTCTGACTAAAATAATATCATCAACCCAAATTCCCAAGTATACCATTCCTGAGGATGTATGTCGGTGTATATGCATGGATCGGCTTCGCAACGCTTGAATCTGTTGTCTAGGAGATATCCATCGATCTTTCGATTCCACAACCTTGCCGCTTGCTTGATTCCGTAGAGCCCTTTGCAAAATTTACATATGAGCTCATTTCCATCATTGTCGTATAGTTCGTATCCTTGTGGTTGAAGAACGTATAGTTCGGTATCCATGTCTCCATTTAGGAAGACTGTCTTAACATCCATTTAATGTATCTCATAGTCATACTTGGCTCTGATTGCAAGAAGTATTCTAAGCGAAGTCAACTTAAATACTGGGGAAAATGTCTCATCGTAGTCTACACCATAGCCTTGCGAGTACCCCTTTGCTACAAATCGAGCCTTATACCATTCTACATTGCCATTGCTATCGCGTTTAATTTTATACACCCATCGGGATCCTATGGCTTGTTGATTTGCCGGAAGAGGGACCAAGTCCCACATGTCATTCTCGATAAGTGAGTTATACTCCTCGTCTATAGCCTTTTTCCACTCCTTTTTATCGTTCGAATGAATGACTTTGTCGTAGTGTGCTGGCTCACCAGTCATTGCTATATAAGCACATTCGCAGGCGTAGTTCACGTGATGTTGTTTGCGACGAGATGACTTGGGTGGGTTCCAGTAATTTCCCAGATCCGCTTGGATTTCGTTATCCATCCCAGATTTGCGCTTCTTCTTACCCTTCGGAAAGGTATCCTCTTCGTCATCCTCATCCATAATTTCTGTTATCCTTGGTTCTTGCAACTTCATTTCCATTTGAATGGGTTGCGTTTTCGCTGGCGTAGATCCCAAGGATGTCTTTGGCGTAGATGTCACTGGCTGTACCATCGAATTCACCGTCGGATTTGAGATAGAAATTTCCACGTAAATTTCCTGCTTAGTCTCCTTGAACTGTATGTCACATGAAATGATCATACGTCGTTTCTGCGGGTTCCAAAGTCTGTATCCCGCTCCATCATATCTAAGGAATATATGCTTATCTGCCTTAGGTTCGAACTTGCCTTGGTTGCCACCTTTGTCCAGAACATATGCCTCGCTTCCGAATATGCATAAGTGTGAAATGTCAGGCTTGGATCTATTCCATAATTCCTCAGGGGTAAGATTGCTGTTGTTCCTGGATTGCTTGCCAGGATCCTTGCTTAGAGCTCGAGAGAAATAACGATTTCGAATATATGCCGCCGTATTCACCACTTCCGCCCAAAAGGACTTCGGTAAGCCGGCCGTATTCATCATCATTCTAGCCATTTCCACTATCATTCGATTGAATCGTTCCGCCACACTGTTTTGCTGAGGTATATAAGGGGCTGTTGTAGAGTGCTGTATACCGTTCTTCTTTAAGAAGTGTCTGAAACCTTTGTTGACATATTCTTTGCCGTTATCTGAGTGTAGGGTTCGTATTCTACATCCCGTCTCATTCTCCATGGCTGCCTTGAATTCTCGGAATTTGTCGAATGCCTCGTTTTTCCCCGCAATGAAATATACGTGGACTTTGTGTGTATAATCATCAATGAATGTAATAAAATACTTCTTCCCGGAGTGTGATGCCATTCGCATGGGGCCACAAATATCCATATGAATCAAATCGAGAATGCCGGCCGCTCGCTTCGTTCGTTCCTGAAAAGGTTGCCGGGAAGCCTTGTTTGCTGCACATCCATCGCAAAAGAAATCCGATGGCGTATAGTCTGGTAAACCGTACATGGACTTGCTCCTTATCATCCGTTCCAGGCTCATTTTATTGATATGTCCTAAGCGTTCATGCATTATATGCCAGAAATCCTCTCCTGTCGTAGTTGCAGAATATGCAGATGTAGCACCACTCGGCGTACCATTGATTGCGTATAGATTCCCCTTTTTCGATGCGTATATTAACTCATTATTGTTCTTCAGATTGATTACCGTTACACCGTTCGGGCGTATATTTACTCCTCTATCCCTGCGAGCCATCATCTGGCCTATTGAGAAGAGGTTCTTGCCTATATCTGGAATGTATAGTATGTCCACGAAGGTGCCTGAAGGTTCATCAATGTTTCCATGTAGATGTATGCCTACGTTGCCTTTCCCTTGAGCATAAATGATGTTATTATCGCCTAGCTTGATAGGTATAGGATGCTCAAACTTCTCGTATATAGAGAACCACTCCCGGTGAGCCGTCATATGCTGTGTTGTGCCCGAATCTATGAGCCAGACCTCTTCGCTGCATGCATAAGTGCTGTTCAGCGTATAGCTTACATTTGCGCTGGCGCCGACGTTGACGTCACCATTTTTCGCTGTCTGAAAAGTGTTTTGTTGACCAGGATTTGTAGATGTCGAACTGGTGGAATTACATCTGCAACTGGCAGTTGGTTCCAAATTTCCTCCTATTTCAATAGTTTCTGCATATGGATAGGTCGCCGCTTCTGCGAAGAATAGACCTCTGCCACTGCTGTTCTCGTTGTTGGCATCCACCATGTTTGCCTGCCATTGTCCTTGCTGTTGGTCACCCTTTTCCTTCTTCTTGCGGTTGCAGTCCTGCTCATGATGTCCATGCTTATTACAGTAAAAGCATTTACCATCGAATTTCTCACATTGCTGGCCTCGACCTTTGTTCAGCTTGCCTTTGCCTCGTCCACGTGCTCCACCGTAGAATGCTTTCTCGTTGTATTCCTCGTTGGCGTTATTGCTGCCTAGCCTCGTTTCCTCGTTTAAAAGGCTTATGATGATGTGCTTATAATCTGATAATCTGCCGGATTCCCTCATAGCAGCGACAACCACGTTGTATGCTTTGGGAAGGCCTCGTATAAGAGCCAGGACCTTGTCTTCATCTTTGATGGTGTCCGCCAGCGTAGATGTAAGGGAATTCACTTGATTCGCCAGCTTGTCGACTCGATTGGCATAGTCCCAGATACTCTCCTTGGACTTAATTCGAAGATTGAATAGTTGCACCTTTAAGTAGAATCTGTTTGACGTGGATGCCTGTTGATAGTGATTGCGTAAAATCTCCCAGGCTTCATTTGCCATTGTAGCGTTGATTACCAGCTTCATTTGCACGTTCGAAAGGGTGAACGTAATCTCCCTTAGTACTTTGCGATCTTTCGTGGCATCATATGTCATTACTTGCACCTGTGGCTTCCAGTAGTCCTCTAAACTGCATTCTTCAAGGAGATTCTTCATATGATACGCCCATATGGCATAGTCCTTACCGTCAAAGACAGGAATCGTCCTCTTTACTGTTGACGTTGGTGCCACTGCCGGAATGTTCGTCATCATGGAAGCAAAACCTGTTCCGGCTGTATTTGTGTTATCAGGACTTAGCGGCGCACTGCTAGCACTGCTTGAACTAGTAGCCATTGTATAGCATAGTGTAGCGTATGTGTAAGAGGAGTGTATAGCCGCTAACTAGGGCTCATAACCTGTTGTGGAATGTGGACTTTTGGAGAGAAAAGCAAAGTGTTTATTACTAATTCTTATGCGCTTTTACGCGTCACCATCAGTGACGTTTACATGATGACGTAGTCAAGGAAGGCTGTGCCACCATATATATCGAGTTGTAACCTACATATTTCAATAAACCCCATGGTTAAAACAAGAGAACCCCATGATCGATTGGGTAAACCATTCTCTGACCATCAAGAAAGGATGCTACAACTTCAAGTTGTAAGATGAAAAGGACCCACTCAACTCTAGTGACCCTGGACCAAAGATCACTTATATCAATAAGCTACAACTCAAGAAATTAGCCAAGAAATGTCCTCTCTTTGCCATCTCCATCTGTCCATCCAAAGGAGAACTTGAGAACTCTGAAGAAGACTTTTCCAAAGTTGACAGTCATGTCAGACCCCTACTCCAGAAATTTTGAGACATATTCTCAAAGAAACTTCTGAAAGACCTACCACCTAAATGAGCAGTAGACCATGCCATCAAGACTATCCCAGATGCCAAGCCAGTCTTTAAGTCAATCTACTATATATCTCTGAGAGAAATTGATGTACTCAAGAAAGAAATTAACGAACTCCTAGAACAAGAATTCATCAGATCCAGTATATCACCTTATGGTGCACTAGTCCTCTTTGTTGTCAAGAAAGAAGGAGATCTATGAATGTGTATTGATTACTGAGACCTCAATGAACAGACCATCAAGAACTGTTACCCACTATCCAGAATCAATGAAATCTTTGACAGGCTTACCAACCCACAATTCATGAGCTCTTTTGATCTGTGAAATAGTTACTGGCAAATTGCCATGAAAGAAGAAGATATCTACAAGACAGCCTTCTGAACTCACTATGGACATTTTGAATTCCTGGTTATGCCCTTTGGCTTAACTAATGCTCTAGCAACTTTCCAGACCCTGATGAATACTATCCTGTACCCATATCTAGACAAATTTGTTGTTGTCTACATTGATGACATCCTAGTATTCAGCAAAACTCTGGAGGAACATCTCAAACACCTTGAACTAGTACTACTGAAACTCCAAGAAAACCAACTCTTTGCAAAACTCAGTAAGTGTGAATTTCTCCTGAAGGAAATTCAATTCCTTGAACACATTGTCATACCAAATGGAATCAAAGTGAATCCCAGCAAAATCTCTGCAATCAAGGACTAGCCCAGACCCAAGAAGCTGAAAGACCTCCAGTCATTCCTGGGATTAGCAAACTATTACAGGTGATTTGTTACCAACTTCACCAAAATTGCTACTGCCCTTACCCAAATGACCAAGCACAGCAAGAAAGAAGAGTAGCCCTGGACTATGAAATAAGAAAAAGACTTCAACAATCTTACAAATTGGGGACCTGAACAAGATACTGCCTTTCAAGCACTAAAGGATGCCTTGATAACCACTCCAGTACTTCAAGCAGCAAACTCTGCCCTACCCTATGAAGTTACTACTGATGCCTCTGATCTGGCCCTTGAAGCAGTGCTCATACAAGAAGGACATCCTGTAGCCTATCATTCTTGCAAGTTCAATGATGCTGAAATCAACTATATAACCTATGAGAAGGAAATGCTAGCTATTGTAGATACTCTGATCAAGTGGTGACTATATCTAGAAGGAGCACACTTCACCATATTAACTGACCATAAGTCATTAGTCAACATCAAGACCCAGGCTACTCTTTCTCGAAAACAAACCAGATGGATGAAAGTCCTCACTAACTTTGACTATGAAATCCAGTATTGCCCTGACAAGGAAAATATTGTTACTGATGCGATCTCTAGACCACCAATTAAAGAAGTTATCCAAACTCTCACCTTGGTTACCAACTCTATCATGGAACAAATTATCACAGCATACGCTGATGATAAAGAAGCTCAAGTACTCTGAGAAATTCTAAATGGTGATAATGCTAACAAGCATAGCCAGTATCATTAATACTAACTGAAGAATAATGTAATCTACTATAAGGACAGATTGTATGTTCCAAACAACTGAGACCTCCAAAGGACTATCCTATTTGAATGTCATGATGCCCCTATAGCTGGATATTTAGGATTTGACAAATACTATGAAGTTATCTCCCAAAACTTCTATTGGCCCTGTATAGCAGATCAGCTCAAGACCTACATCACTTTCTGTGATGCCTGCCAATATAACAAGTCTTCAACACTAGCAAAATCTGGCCTACTCCACCCTATCCCAGTACCATCCACTAATTGGGAACAAATCTCTATAGACTTCATTGTATAACTACTCTGAATCAAGAATGGGAAAGATGCAATCATTGTCTTTGTGGATTATCTCAGCAAATAAGCTCACTTTATGCCAACTACTACTACTATAACAGCACCAGACATAGCTATACTCTTATTTGACAACATCTTCTACTATCATGGTCTCCCCAAGATCATTATTAGTGACTGAGATCCGAAATTTACCAGCTATTTTTGGAAAGCCCTCCATGCATACCTTGGAATGAAACTTGTACTATCCACAGCCTTTCACCCTGAAACTGATAGCCAAACTGAAAGAATGAACTGAACCCTAGAACAGATGCTAAGGAACTATGTTTCCTACAGATAAGATGATTGGCATGAACATCTCACTACAGTCGAGTTTGCCTATAACAACAGCAAGCAAGCCTCTCTGGGAATGATCCCATTCTTTGCCAATATAGGACAAAACCCAAACACTCCTCTGACACTTATCTGAACCACTGATGAACCCTCTACTGTTGAAGCTATTGAAGAATTCTTGCTCCAAATATGCAATCTAAGCCAAATCACAATTGAGAACTTATCACGAGCTCAAGAACAACAGTCACAGTATGTTAATCAATACTGCCAAGAAGAAACCTTTGATATTAGAGAAAAAGTTCTATTGAATATCCAAGGATATCAAGTTGACAACCTCAAGTACAGACTATCTACAAAACTAAACAGCAAGTTTATTGGACCATTCAAAGTCATCTCACAAGTCTCTCCAACTTTCTATAAATTGGTACTACCAGATACTATTAAGATTCACCCAGTCTTCAATATTCAATGTCTCAAGCAATATAATGAGAATGATGATGAGCTATTCTCAAACTGAACTATGGAACCACCTGCACCTGTCATTATTAATGATCAAGAAGAGTATGAAGTTGAACAAATCCTCAACAAATGTGGACACAAGAACTATCCTGAGTACCTTGTCAAATGGAAAGGTTATCTAATCTATGATGCAATATGGAAACCCAAGACCAACCTCCAGAATGCTACTGACTTAGTTCAGGAATATGATTCCTTAAACAACTAAAACCGAATACTCCACACCTATCAGTACATACTATATATTACTCTTAATTATTATGAACAAAAATCAAGAACTCAGCAAGTCAAGACAAAAGAATATTGACCCTCTAGAAAATAGCAAAACTGAAAGCCAGTCTATTCTCCCTATATTACTGGTGGGAAATGAGGTGTAGACATTTAAGAAGATTCCTTAGAGGAAATTCTCTAGCAGTGAATGATGTCAGAATCACTTCTGGCACACAGTATTGAATACATGACCCTTTAACATGTGAATCCAATGCATTAAAAAACTGTACTATGAGTATGCCACTTTCTGAGAAAAAGGAACTTTACCAGACTTTTGACCTCTCAAATGGTATAACAATACTAGAACAAATTAGAAGGCCCCGATGAGGATGTCAAAAGCTAAGAAGGGGAGAGTTGTAAGCACACAACCTCCAAGCCACTGAAACCATATGTCACCCTCTGAACAAGCCACTGAAATCACATGCGACCTCTGAACAAATCTGGAAATCACCTACTCAATCACGAAGCTGAGTCAAAGGAAGTCATAGTGCACAAAGCTGAGTCAATATGAAGTCATGGAATACAAGATTTACATAAACAAAATCTTACCAATCAGAACTAAATATATATATACTGAGTACTGAGATGTGTTAAACAAAGAATCAAAACAAACAATAATCATAACTTCTGAACATATACAAACATGACCACTGAGATCTACAACTATATCTGTGCTGACATTTGGAATGCTATTATCAACCGAGCTACACCCCCTCTGCCCCTCATAAATATCCATAGTCTAGTACCCCTCTACTTTGTGGAAGCCCAATGGATTGCCCTGAACATGCTTAGCAAGGCCCACCGAATTGGACAAATCTCAAGCTACTATCAGATCGGCTGCCTCCTGGAAGACATAGTCAAACACCACCATGACATGAACATTACCCAAATGTCTCAACACCAGAAACTCATTACCTGCAAACATTGAGAACTCTTCTATGAGTACAGTACCGTCATCTCCCACCTCTGAGTTACTACTGCTGAAATGGTTGCTATCTTGTCCTATGGCCAAATTGACAACATAATACAAGAACTCAACCATAAGTACCTAGAATACATTCAGATCATAGACAGAACCTTCCCGCACCCCGATGACCATATTCTGTAGAAGACAATAATCTCCCCAACACTAACATAACCACAAGCCAAGGATCTCTACCAACCCTAATCACTCTGCCAACCTTACTAATGAACTTATAATAGTTCATAACCACCTATGAGACCTATTGGGACAATGACCACTGGCACAAATACTAACCCACATTCACCCCCGATTACTTCAACTACAATAAAGAGACAGGAGAACATAACCTATACCTTCAGACAACCCTCGAGATCAAACCAACTACTCCACTACCTGAGTATGAGTGATATGAACTACAGCTGCTAGCTTACTATAATCCCATGACTCATAGTGCTGTAATCTATAGAAGATATACAGACAGTGAATCTGATAAAAGTAAAGATAATACACCACTCCTTTGCCCACTAATGCCTTATCCAGTATACAAGACAGATGATGCTATTCTGTGGGATGGTGATGAAGTTCTAATGTATTATTACCTTAGTGAACAAGGAGAAGTAATCTGTAAACTACTCTTCCTAGACAACTACTTTATCAGAGATGATACTATTGATAGTGATATCATTGAAGACTATCTAGATAGCATCTAAACCTATAAATAGCTTAGCAGTCATAGTATAGTTAGATTAGCCTTGTACAATATGACTGTGAACTAACTCAGCAGTCAGACAATCTCTTGACATATCAGATCACACTTATACTACATGACTACATTCCGACTCAGCAAGGTACTAAGTGCTATATCTATATCTTTTTTTTTTTTTTATAGTCTCTTGGACTCCCTTTATTAACTGATGTCTATAGTATTATTTATACAACCTAAACCCTCAACCTATCCCACAGGGACCCCCCCCCACTCTCGGTCCTACAAATGACACCCTGTCCACCATCACTGCAACTCTACCACCACTCTTCTCTACAATCCTCCTTACTAGACCTTTATGTCTCCCCCCCTTGGAGCCCCAACCAATCCACCATGCCTTGAAGAGCTCGAGCATCAGCTCCTCCCACCTCACTACCCTCAGTCTCACCAGCCTCCGGGGGCCCTCCTCAAAGATGTTCTGCCAATGTTCGGCGAGCTCCACCCATATTGCCACTGCTCAACCCACCATCAGCCACTCATTCCCCACCCCCCCCACCAGCCTCGACTGCAGTGCCACCCACCACCCACCTACCTCAGAGTCAGGCACCGATACTCTCAACCTCTCTCCAACTACCCTCCAAAAATTCTCCATACTCTCGCACTCCCCCAGCCAATGCTCAGGAGTCTGCACTACCCTGCCCTCCTGCCCTACATTATGACACTCCTCACAATCAAAGACCCCACCATCCACCAGATGACCAGTCCTAAAATTGAGTATCACATTTCTATGCAACAGCCTCCACCATGCCACCCAGAGTTTTGGTGGTAGCCACCTTGACACAACCTTGATCCAAGTTCAGACACCTGCCCAGTCCCATCTCTCCCCAATTCCAGCCCCTTGCCAGGTCTCCGGCCACAGGTCCTGCCCCAGACCTCTAAGGCACTCCATACCCTCCTCTAAGTGGAAGTCCTTGGCCAGATTCCCTCCCAACAAGAGCCTGTCCCACCTCCACATCACTGGGCCCCAGTCCTCATCCCCTTCAGTACCTCGCTAATGGACCCCAATGTGGTGGGCCCCATCTACCACTCCCCACCAGAATCCTTTGTATCGCATCCTCTGACTACCATTCAAGGCCACCAAGGACAGTAGATCCCCTGAGCCCCCCTGTGGTGATACCCTCACCTCCCACAAACGCTGCATAAGGGGCACCCATTCTCCTCCTCTCAACTCACTGGCCCTCTTTATCCACCATGCCCTCAAGCAGAGTAGCCTCTTGGGAAAGTCCACCAGGCCAAGTCCTCCACGATCCACAGGGAGTGCTAATACCTCCCAGCCAATCTGACTCTGGCATCCAGCCCAGAGCCAAGAGCGGGCCATCTTGAGAAGCTTTTTAACCACCCACTTAGGGAAGTCCAAGTGGTAGCCCAAATACCAAAGCTTTGGTATCCAATACACATTCAGAACAGTTACCCTTCCCACCAGCAACACCTGTCTACCACCCCAGCTCATCAGTACTTTTCCCCATTCCACCAGCTTACCCTCCCACTACTCCTTGGGAAGTAAAGAACCATACACTGAGAAATAGATACCCAAGTACCATACCACTCCTTCAGCCGGGACAATTGTTCCAATGACATCCCCCCCTATGACTCCTTCCCCAAGGACCATTGTCTCACACTTGTGCCAGTTGAGTTTCACTCTAGCGTATCTTTCATACCACTCAACTGTCTCCTTGAGCATGGCCACATCTGCCACTGAGCCCAATCCAACCACCATATCATCTGCAAAGGCCCCCACCTTCCAATTGATGCCCAAGATATTCAGTCCACCAACTCTGCACCGTATCCGATCCAACAATGGCTCTAGGGCGAAGGTGTATAGGATAGGTGACAGCGGATCCCCCTGAGGCACCCCCCTCCCCAAGGGGAAGGAAGCCCCCCTATGTCCATTCGCCAGAATCGCAGCCCTACTCTCTTCCAGTAGTCTAATAAGGGACCGACACATGCCCACTGGTACTCCAATATGCTCCAGTACCTTCTCTAACCATACTCTCCGAACCCTATCATAGGCCTTCTCTTGGTCCAGGAAAACCAAGCGGCCATCCACACCTGTAGCCCTAGCACCTTCAATGACACCGTGAACCCATGCCGTACCATCTCGGATCAGTCAGCCCCCAACAAAGCCTCTCTGCTCCTTCTCTAGCACCTGTTGGGCCACCCCCTGTAGTCTCACCACCAGGACTTTGGTGACCAACTTGCGGTCCATATCTAGCAGCATAATTGGCCTCCAATTCTTCCAGTCCTCCTTATGCCCTTTGTCCTTGTATAGTAGGGATACCAGCCCCAGCTGCTGCCCCCCAATCTACTCCCCATTACTGATGATGGCATCACACATCAGCGACATCTCCTCCAGAGTCTCTTCTACGGATGCCATATATTTCCAAAAGTCCCAAGGCAAACCATCCTTCCCAGGTGCCGTTCCCAGGGTTGTTGATACCAGAACTCGAAGGATCTCCTCTCCCAAAACTGGTTGGCCAAGATCCCCCAACCCTGCTGCAGGATTCAGGTGCCACTCTTCGAGATGCTGCTCAATGTCCTGTGCCCCCTCCCCTCCCTCCTCTTCACTCCAGAGGTTACTCCAGCAGGCACTCAGTTGGCCCAGGATCCCCTGCACACCTAATACCATCTCTCTCTCATCATTAAGGACTCCTTCCCACTGGTGTCATGCTCCCCTAGCATGAAGAAGACAGGACAGAAACCTTGTGGGCCTTTCGCCTTCTTCCAATCCCTGCTACCATAACCTTGCTTCCATAGCTTGATCCTGCATCGCTTCCTCCTTCCTCAACAGATCCTGCAGTTCCACCACTTCTAGCTTAGCCCGCTTAGCCTTCCAGTCCAATAACTTCTCCTCCTCCAATACCCCAGCCCAGTTCAGGAGTAATCTTTCTAGTCTCCTAGATGTCCATCAGACTTGTCTCCTCCGCTGAGCACCTCTCTCCTTCCCCACTTCCCCCCAGTACCTCTGAGCTTCAGATTTCAATCGACGCCACCTATCTCCAATCCTCATCCCGGCACACCTCCAATTATTAACCTTAGTTCATACCTCTACCACCCACACATTCCACAGGTCCATCTCATCCAGCATTGAAGAGTTCAGACGCCAATGTCCTGGCCCCTCTCCACTCCCTCCAAACCTCCCACCTCCCCGAATACCCCAGTGATCTGACCAAGGGCACCACTCGACCTCCATCATCTCCCAAACTGTAGTGCCCCAACACTCAGCAGTCAGAATCCAATCAATCCTAGTACCAAGTCCTCCCACCCAGTGAGTATACAGACACTGATTCCCATCCTGAAGTCGCATGGTGTCCACCAGTGAGCTGAGTCTTTCCACCTCTTCCCATTCCTCCAATCCCCCACTCCTTCCTGCCAAACCCCATCCCCCATCAGTTCTGTCCAGTCTACTCTCCCGTACCATATTAAAATCACCTCCCAGACAATCCACCCCAGCCTCTACCAAGAGCCCAGAATCCCGCAGATCTCCAATCCATGCCACTTGGGTCCCTCTTTCAGCTGGGCAATAACAAGATCCCACCACAATTGAGTTCCATCCAGGCCTCTGCCATGTCCCCCACACTAATCTACTACCCCAATGTCTAGTGTCTGCAATG
The DNA here is from genome assembly GCA_003990745.1 of Jimgerdemannia flammicorona. NCBI lineage: Eukaryota > Fungi > Mucoromycota > Endogonomycetes > Endogonales > Endogonaceae > Jimgerdemannia > Jimgerdemannia flammicorona. The sequence goes on along the minus strand of RBNI01002157.1, from coordinate 5,598 downwards.
TCCCCTTTCCCCTTCCTAACCAGGATTCCCACTTTACCCTGCCAAACTGCCTCCCCACCCCATTCTCTCGTCCATTTCAGTATATCTTCCTCCCCCTCACACCATACATCTTGAAGTAAGAAAAGATCCGCCTCTAGTTTCTTCAGCCATCCAAAAATCCTGTGTCGCCTCCCAGTCCCTCTAAGCCCATTGACGTTCATAGAAAAAATGTTGGTTATATGTACTATTTATAGTGAAATATTTGATATTGTTGCTTTCCCACATCTACAGTTCCATGCTCACTTCCTCACCAGCCAGATCCAGATTCCGTTCCGCCACAATCTCATCCTCCACATTCTGCTGTTCTTCCAGAGCTGCCAACAATTCCGCACAGTCCTCACCATCCACTATCTCCATTGATGCCTGGTGCTCTTCACACACTACCTGCCACTTTTCCAGCCCCTTCTGCGGCCCCCACAGATAAGCTGCCCTCTCATTAGCAATACCCAAGAGTGTTGCCTCCCTTGCCTCGGTGACCTCATACTCCTCCGCCTCCAAGAGAGCTGCCATCATCTCATCTCTCAACTTCCTCACAACCTCCTCTCCTCGCAACACTCACCCCCAGAATTCCTCACTTATCACCCGGAAGTCGATCTCTCCCAGTTCCTCTGCTGCCACATTCTGTAGTGCCCTCAACAGCCACTTCTCCCCCCCAACTACCTCAGCTACCTGCACCAAATCTGCCTCTCCTTCCTTCCTCTCCTCAGTTTGCATAGACTCATCCCAACTATCCTCTGACACATCCTCTAACTCTCCTTCACCCACCTCAGGAACACCATACTGGATTGGGTTATCATCCACCATCACTGTGTCCACTACCGCCTCCTCCAGCTCCTGTCCCCCACTCTCCTTCGGCTTCCCCCCTTGCTGCCCAGCCTCTGCTCAGATACTAGCACCGGCTCCAGTACTCTCCTCCATAGCCCCGGCCCTTGGTCCCCCATCCAAACTGGCCAGTAAATCCTTCTGCAGCTGCCTCCCCTTCACCTTCTCCCAGAGCACCTTGTCCATCCACACCTTCTTGCCCTCGATCACCTCCACTACCGTCCTAGCCTCGTAAGCCCTCCAAGCCCTGTGCCTCCTCTCCACAGCCTCCGCCAAGTCCTCAAGTGCCTCCAGCAGGTCCTTCTCCTCTTCCTCGAACCCCTTCACCCTTGAAATCTTGCACTCCACTGGGCCCCACTTCAATGCCACTGGCCAGTCCCTAGCCTTCTCAGTATTCTCTATCCCAAACAGCCTCAGCCTGATGTCTACATCACCTGTCCTGAGCTCAGTCCCCTCCTATACCCTAAACCCAATATCAACCACCTCGCCGTACTCCTTCACCACATCCATGACCAGCCTCCTCACCTCCTCCTTTTTCACCGTCGGCAAGTCCGCCACCACCAGATGAACCACTCGGGGATCCCAACACATATATCTCGCCATCGGCACCAAAATCCCTCCAATCACCACACCCTTCTCCACTGCCTCCAGTAGCAAACCCTCCTCTTCAAACCCCACCTCGACTGCCTCTAGCTTCTTCAAAAACTTAACTGAGGCTGCTCCTTTCACCTCACTAGCCAGCAGCCCCAGCACCATCTTTGCCGTCACTGCCAAGCCACAGAAGCACAGTGTGACAGCGAATTCCAATTGAGACTTTTTGAGTAACGGGGCCGCCACCAGGCCCGTCACACTATCAGCCAGATCCCCGGGTCTCATGCCGCTCCCCTGACCAGGTCCCCCATCAGCCGTCACATCTGGATTTTTTTCCAGATTGCCCATCACACCACCATCAACAGTCACCACCTCAGCCACTACACCTCCAGCCCCACTATGCTGACTCCCTAGTGGAGGGGCCTCCTTGCCACTCGAGGTAGCAGCTGCCTTCCCCAGCTCCAGCCAGCCATCCAGTCCAGTTGCCTGCTTCCCCATCCGGACCTTATCTGCGAAGGTCATCCTCTCTCCCCCATATGGCCTTACACCTCCTCTGCCACCCCCTCTGGCCCCACGTCTCCTTATCGAAGCACTCGGCATGCCAAGACTAGCACCTCAACCCTCCCCCACATGTTGCCAGTCAAAGGCACTGGGGCCCCCCTGCCCAGTACGCTCACCAGAATGCGTGTTGCTTGCCATCTTAATAGCACCAATACTTGAAGATGTTGTTGAAAAGTGTTGCCTGAGTCTTGTGTCACCCGAATGGTACTGGTGGGCTATATCTATATCTAGCATAGTCTAGATAGCCTCTCACTAGTATAAATACCCCCTCCTCCAGACCTCAGAATCTCAGACTTGAACACTTAAACAATCTGAACACAACTCCTGAGCACTTCTCTATAATATCTCTTTACACACTACTCCTAGTATAGCAATATCATGAATAGTGAATAAACCTATTTAATAACCCACAAACTACTCTTAAGTAAATCTACTCCCCATTAGGTCCCACTCCTAACCCTGTCACGAAATTTCCTAATTGGGTATTATCTGCAGCAATATGCCAATTCAACTAAGCTGGTCTTAGTTTCTCGAACTTTCTGAAATATGGAAAATCCTGAACATCTAGAACTAGTCTGAAAAAGGACTTTGGTTGAGATATTAATCCAATCTTAAAATCAATAATCGTAGAGGACATACTCTATACAAAATTGATCTTGACCATAAGAAAACAGTCTTGTAGAATATCCAGAACTTCCAGAAAACCCTTTCAGAACTACATAATGGTTACCCTAAAAAGTAAACTCTCTTACACTCTCTCCTTTCTTCAACCCCTGCTAATGTAGTCATGTCACCAAACTCTGCACCTACACTTCCTCTTCCTCCTATAATATTTGTTGTAACTCAATAACCTCCTTTTTCACCTATAACAATCTCCAATCCTCCACCCCCTCCAGGGCCAACAGATCTGCCCAATCTTCCAACAACCTTATCAATCTAGCAGAAGCCCATAATATCCTCTTCCTTCTCTATCTATCAGCCACCTTACTGGTCTCTCTCCAGTAGACCCTAGCAGCCTCTTTCAGCCTCATCTATCAAACTCTAACTAGAGCACCTTTCTATATCCATCTCTCTACCCTCTGCTGAATATTCTCAGCCTACTTATTCTACAGCACCTTATTGTCTAATAAGGAGGAGTTGAGATGCCAATGTCCCAGTCTGTTCCCACTCTCCCCAAAATGGCCCTGTCCTAGCAAATCTCAATAATCAGACCATGGACACCATTCAGTCTCCAGTGATCTCCAAACATCCAGACCCCAGCAGTCTGCCATCAAAATCCAGTCAATCCTTGTCTCTAGGCTACATATATACTCTCCTATTACCCCAAAACCCCCTGCCAGCATCCACCAAAGCACTCAGCTACTCTACTTCCTCTCATACCTCCAAACCTCCACTCTTACCCTCTATCCCCTGCCCTTCATCAGTTCTATCCAATAGCATATATCTGACTATATTAAAGTCCCTATCAAGCATATTCACTCCAGTCTCTACCAGGGCCCCTCTCTTCTGGAGACCCTTTACTCACTTTACATGCTCACCCCATACTGCAGAGCAGTAGCAGAATCCCACTATAACTGGCTCCCAATCAGTGTGAATCCACTCTCCCCAAACCAGCCTGTCTTCCTAGTTCTATACATCTCATACCTCCCCTCTGCCTCTCTGACTAGAATCCCAACCTTGTCCTTCCAAACTGTCTCCTCTTCCTATTCTTTTGTCCATTCTAGCTTATCTAAATCATCCTCACATCTGACATTCTGTAAAAGAAAGAGATCAGTCTCCAATCCCTTCAGCTAAGCAAAAATGTTCCATTATCAAAATGAACCCCATAGCCCATTCACATTTAAAGAAAAAATGTTGGTTATACTGTTCATAAGGAATAATGTGAAATAACAAACATATCCTCTACTGCTCCATATTTATCTCCTCCTGAGCTAAGTCCAGATCATTTTCAGCAACTATCTCCTCCTCTTCAGTCCTCTTAGCCTCCAATCCAACCAGAAGTTCTACAAGCTCTCCATCCTTCTTTTCCTCAAAATCCTTATGATATTCTAGACAGGCCTCCTGCCAGAGCTGCAACCCATGCCACTCTGCTCAACAGAAAGTGACCTACTCACTAGTAGCAACTACCAGCTCAGCCTCCCTCTCCTTATCAATATCATATCCTTCCTCCTCCAGAAAAACTGCAAGAATATCTGCCTTCAGTACCTCTACCACTCTCTTGCCATATAGGACATATGCCCAATACTCTTCACTCACCACTCACAGGTCTATCTCCCCCAGCTCCTCTGCCACAAAGTTGTTCATTATCTTGCACATCTATAGAAGGTTTTCCACCTCCTTCCCCCTGGGAGTTACTGGCCTCCCTCCATCCAGCATTGAGATATCAGCCCCTACACTTACAGCCTTATTTCACTCCTCCTCTTAGACATCTACTAGCTCATCCTCACCAGCTGCTACTACCTGCCTCTCCTTCACTATCTCAGGAACTCCAAAGTATACTTGCTGGGCTCTCTACATAGGCACATCCTCTGCCACTCTGCCCCTTGAAGTCAGACCTCATCTGATAAGAGGCATAGAGATTGGGAAGTCTTCCCAGACCTCAAAAGTACCATCTACATAAGAGTCATACTCTTGTCCCCTTCTGGTCTCTTCTCTGCATTCTCTCTATCTTTGCCAGCCCAGACACTCTCCTTGGCTCTCCCCATGATTTCAATACCACCAGTATCCTTTTTTGCCCTACTCTCTAGATTTGCCAACAGCTCTCTCTGCCTCTTGCATTCTTGGGACCTTTCTCACAGCCCCTTATCTATATGAATTCTCTTTCCATCCACCACTTCCAAATGTATTGACTCAATATATATGTACCTTCTAAGCCTTTGTCCTCCACTCCACAGTACTACTCAGCTCCTCCAATGTCTCCAACAAATCCTCTTCCTCCTTCTTACTCCCCTTCACTCTTGTCACCTTATATAAGAAAGTCCCCCAAACCATCACTGAAGGCCAGTCCCTAGTCTTCTCAGTAGCTTTCTTCTCTACTAATCAAATTCTAATATCAATATCCCTAGTCTAGAATGAGGTCTCCTCCCAGACCTAGAACCCAACATCAACCACCTCCCTATACTCAGTTATGACTTCCTTGACTCTCCTCCTCATCTCCACAGCAGTAACTGTACTACTCTAGGGTCCCACCTCAAGCAGCACACTATTAGAACACACATCTCCCCAACAGTCAGGCCAGCCTTCAGTGCTTCCTCCAATAGCCCAACCTCCTTAAAACCAACCTCCACTCCTTTCAATCTCTTTAGGAACTTCATGGATGTAGCTTCAGCCACTTGCTTAGCAATTAGTCCCAGTACCATTTTTGCTATCACTGCTAAGTCCCTGAAGTATAAAGTAACCATGAATTCCAAGATCAATTTCTTGAGTAATGGGGTTACTGCCAGACCCATTATACTATCTGTCAGGTCTCCCATCAATCTAAACCCCATTCTCTCAGCCCCACTATCAGTAGTTACATCTGGATTTTTTTTTTCAGATTAGTAGTTCTATTGCCATCAGCCATCATACTTGCCTCAGCCACTATAC
>RBNI01002156.1:0-19458 GCA_003990745.1 Jimgerdemannia flammicorona | reverse complement strand
AAAAAAATTGAAGAAAATCTATGAAAGCTAGTAAAAAAATTTTTTTTTTTTTAGTAAAATAATTTTTTATGATTTCTTTTTATTTTTATAAAATTTTAGATATAGTTATTTTTTGCAGCTGAATTTGGCTGCAATACCATCTAAGAGATATGGCCCAATACAAACCCTGTCACACTCTGATAAGAAATATTTCCTCACATTTATCAATGATAATATGTATAAGGCATATGTGTACCTTCTATTGACGAAGAGTGAAGCCTTGGAGAAATTCAAAGAATTCAAAGTGATCACCAAGAATGAAACAGGATGTAGAATATACGCTATATGCTCAAACAATGGTTGAGAGTATGTGAATAGCCAATTTAGGCAATTCCTGATGAGACACAGCATATGCTATCAGACAACAGCTCTCTATATACCTCAGCAGAATGGTGTGGCTGAGCAATTTAATCATACAGTCATAGAAATGGTATGTATGATAATTAATGCAGCCAGATTGGGATACTCCTATTGGGTAGAAGCTGTGAATATAGCAGTATACATCTGCAACTAGTATGTATCTTGATTGCTAAGTAAGAACTCCAGCAATAAGTATTCCAGGGATGCTGATTGGACTCCTGAGGAATTATGGAGTGGAACAAAGCTGGACATATCCCATCTATGGATCTTCAGTTGTGAGGTATATGTCCTTGACAAAAGCAATGTTAACCAGCATAAATTTGAGCTAAAGATGAGCAAGCACATTCTTCTAGGATATAGCAGAAAATTGTATAGGCTCTGGAATCTGCATACAAGATGTATGGTAATCTCACATGACATACAGTTCTGAGAAAAGGGAGATTTGGAATACGTGAAAGTACAGGTTAAGACCTCTATATTCTAGTCAGTGCAACTGCCACCAACATCTCCAATGATTCCAGCGACAAATCAAAATTATTATCAACTGCTGTATGAGCTTGAGCCAATGTTACCTGAAGAACCAGAAGTAATGGAGATCAAAGATGATGGTGAATCCTCTGGTGATGAGGAAATCAAAGATAAGAGCAAACAAAAGCCAAAGTATAAGCACAGGAACAAGACATGTTCTGACTTAGGGAGTTATTGAGATGTACTAAGAAGCCCCAGATGGCAATGTAAGGATTATGTGAGCTATGCTGACACATATGAATACATGTACATTGTGACATCTGGCAAGCCATTCACATACAATGAGGCTATATAATGCTCAGACAGCAAGAAATGAGAACATATGATGGATGAGGAATATGATTTGCTTATCAAGAACAGTACCTGGGACTTGGTACCTCTTCCACCAAACTATCAAGCAATATGATCCAAATGGGTGTATAGAATAAAGTACAATACCAAAGGAAATTTAGAGTAATATAAAGCTCATTTTGTAGCCAAGAGTTATTTGCAGGATTACAATGTAGACTATGATGAAACATTTTTGCTTGTATTCAAGCTTACTTTGCTTAGAATATTCCTTATGATTGGTGTGCTATATGACCTGGAAATCCATCAAATGGATGTGAAGATGGCATTCCTAAATAGTGATATAGACACTAAACTATATGTCTGTCAACTGCAAGGATATAAAAATGACAAAGAATTTGTATGCAAATTATGTAAAGGACTATATGGCATCAAACAAGTAGCATGATTATGGAATAAAAGGATTGATGAATATCTCCTTAATAATGAGTTCATATATTGTAAAGCAGATAATTGCATATATATCTGATATTATAATAATGGCATAGTATTCATTGGCATATGTGTAGATGATATTATCATCATTATCAGCAATAATAGGCTCAATGGAGTAAAGGAAATCCTATGCTGAGAATTCAAGATGACCGATATGGGCAATGTATTCTTCCTTTTGGGAATATCGATTACACATAATACATAGAAGTGTATGTGCCATATACCTCTCATAGGAAATATACACCAAAGCCATCCTCAAAAGATTCAATATGAGTGAATGTAAGCCCATTGGCACTCTGATGGAAACTTCCATGAAGTTAAGGAAGTCTGACACTATGCTCAAACCTGCCAACAATATTCTCTATCATCAAGCCATCAGTTCCCTCATATATCTAATGATTGAAACAAGGCCCGACCTATCCTATGCCATTAATAAGGTAGCACAATATTGCTCATACTATGATAATTTGCATTAGATGGCAATCAAAAGGATTTTCAGATACCTAAAGGGATCATTATACTATATACTTATATTGAGTGGTGATATTGGATTGAGTAGAAATATCAGTAAGAGCAACAGCAATAGCAATAGCAACAGCATCTGGTTATCTGGCATGTATGATACCAATTGGGCCAGAGACTTAGATGATCACCAGTCTATGACTGGATATCTCTTTCACATTAGTGTAAATGAAGATAAAGAGTCTATTATTTTATAGCAAACATAAAAGCAAAGTTCTGTAGCAATATCATCAACAATAGCACTTACCAAGAATCTGATACACTACAGCAGAATGAAACATATCAATATACTTCATCATTTCATTTGAGAATACATAGAGTATGAGAGTATATACTTGGAATATATCTCCATGGAGTATATAATTGCCGATTCACTTACAAAAGTCCTTCCAAAGCCGAAGTTCAAGCTATGCACTGAAGGAATGGGTCTTATGAGCAGGTCATGAGACTTTTCAGACTGTTAAAAGCCTCTCGTACCATATTGAAATACATTGGTTGTATCTCTCATCTATGAGTGGATTATATATATTGGGTTATAATGCATTTCTGTGGGTATTATGGGTATTTCAAAATACTTTTCAATCTGTGAAAATTCCTAGATATAATCTGGGTTATATTGCAGTTCTAGTTTTGCATGTGTGGCATTGCTTTTTTTTTATCTAGTTTGCATTCTCTCTCCTTTTTGGATACATTTCATATCTTTTTTTTAGTAATATCTCCTTGAGCATGAGTGTTGAGATATGACAACTTGATATATATGTTGATATCATCATAGGAGATATCACCAATCAGTGTAATCAGTATGTGTAAATTCATGTTACATGTATTATCCAATAAATTGCTCTCTTCCCCATATCCCAAAGGAGTACTAATATACAACAATTACTATCAGTAATTATCTCTGACAGAGATGTGAAATTTACAAGTAACTTTTGGCAAATACTCTTTTAACTCAAAATATCTACTGTCTATTACCTATAGACAGATAGCCAAATAGAATAAACTAATCAAACTCTGAAGTAGATACTTAATATCTACTATAACTATAAGTAGAATAATTGAGATGAAAAAATGACTCTATTCTATCTAAACTATAGACAATACCACTAAATCTCCATAACTATCACACAAGCAATAATATCAGTAGTATAAAAAGTTATCAATACTATATAAAACACTATTCAGCAAACATGTAATATTCTTATAGAAGTATAATACAAGTAGTATATACTTATAAAATAGAAGAGAAGTCATATATAAAAAAGATAAATGGGTATTACTCAATATATAATATCTGACTCTTAGTAATCTAAGACTAAAGAAGAAATTCAGACCCAATTACATTAGACTATTCAAGATCTTAAAGAAGTATAGTTTTGTTATATATAAGTTAGACCTTCTAGCAACTTTAGAAAAAATCCACTCAGTATTCCATATATATATCTTAACTCTAGCTATATACTGAAAATATCTTTGTAGAAAGAATAGTATTACCTCTAGATCTTATTATAATTAACTAAGAACTAGAATACAAAGTTAATTATATTCTAGATAGTGCTCTCAATAAATCAAAGGTTCAATTCAATTTGAGATTTGATTTGAACCCTCAATTTGATTCAAATTCAATTCTATTCAAACTTGATTTAAATTGAAAAACTCTGATTGGATTTGATTTATTTAGAAGTACTAATTCTAGATTATAAGAATTACTAATTCAGATGAGCTGCTAAGCTCACCCAGTACTACCTCATAAAATAAAAAGGATATTCTGAGTATAATATACTCTGAGAAAAAGAAGATGACCTTTTGTCAAATATAGAGAAAGCAGTAACCTAATATAGATATCTGATATAATGAAAATTCTGATAGAATTTCTGAAAGACAGTTATATTCCTAAATACTTCTAATGAAGAGAAGTATAAATAATCTGAACAATCCTATATAGATAACCTACTACAATATGAGCACTCAGCAAAGATACTATGAACAAGCCAAAATAAGATTACTACTACTATTCTTATAGTTATTAAATACTAATAGAATTCTACTAAACTATTCTCTATCAATATATAAATCTCTGGAGATCCAGACCTAAATAAAGCCCAACAATATCTTAAAAAAATCTAATATTTTCAGATCTTCCATTATAAATAAGAATTAAAGAAGTACTATGAGATCAGATATCTTATCTATCAACAAGCTACTCTCAGTAGAATCAAACAATGAGTCTATTTTCATTAACAACTATACTTATATTATTACCAAAAGACTTTATATTCTTTTCTGCACCTAATCCCAAGTTCTCATCTATCTCTATAGAGTATCTTCTGAGAATATTGTCAATTTGAATGATGAATAATAGAGTGATATTATTTTTTAAGTAGTTGAGTATATTGTCCTTTAGTTTGATAAGTATAGAGTTTAGTACTAAATCTAATAAGTAGGTTCAGATAAAGAAAAGAAGGATATAATGAATTATTATATATATATCTATAAGTTACTAGAATTTCCAACTAGCAGTTATAGATACTAAATATAGTATAACTATATATAATATAATATAATGGATATATAACTATATAAGTATATCAGATTTCTATATCTTGAAAACTTGATCTTCTTTGACTCTATAAAGTCCTCAGGATGCAGGGTGGGTGAGATTAAAGTATATCTACCTATAGGCTTACTAGTTCTCTTGGGTTTTCTTTACTTTAAACTACTTTAATTTAAGGTTTATTTACTCTAGATACTGGAGATATTTATACAAGTTTGCTAGCTATATAGTGGCTAAGTTATAACTATATTTTCTATGAGTCACTCTTCACAAGTATTGAATCATTTGATATCTGCTATAATTGTGAATATTTCAATATATATAGAATCTTTAGTAATTGCCAAAGTTCCTATGTTTGCAAAATAACTGCTATTTTATAAGATTATACTATATTTGAAAATTAGATTCAGATACTATAACCAAATATATATCTATTCCTCTATTTTATATTCCTAATTTAGATCAATCATTACAACTTCCTTCTGAATAAGTAATTTATCTCTGAAATATCCTATTCAAACTTCCAAGCCTTAATCAGTTGAATCTCTTTATTTTGTATAATTTATATCATTATATTCTTTCAATATTATCTTCTGATATATCCAAAGTCTCCTAGAGCTACTTCTTAAAAATGAGCTAGGGCTAGTTTGTCTTCTCTGAATAACTTGTGCAGTCTCTTAGTAATAGTGATCTAAATATAGGAGAGCTGATACTCTCTGATCTAATCTTCTTTTTTTATTTCTGATTTTAAGTTTAGTAGCTATCCTAACTTGAAGTATTCCTGAAACTCAGTCTAGTTCTGATAGATCTTGAAATGTAAATTTTATGACAAGTATATCTGTACTATACTTTGAATACTGTCAAAGGATTTCTCTATATTTAGTAGCTTAGTGGAATACTACTATCTTTCTATAGCTTACTGTATAGCACTAGTGATCTTGAGGTCTACAGTATTACTTCATTGATTAGTTATAATATTTCTTTAGTCAGTTTCAGTAGATAGTGGTAGAGATAATTATATCTGATAGTTTTTATAGCCAAAAGATAGTCTCTTTTATATCTTATACAAGATAAGGTCCTTCTTACTTAGGCTCCAGTTTTCATAACTATAAAGTTTCTATTATATTCTAATATACTAGGACTTTATCTCTTATCTTAATAATCTTTAAGAGCTTGTGAATCTTTTCTACATTATTCTATTATAGGGTCTGTACCTTGGTTATATAATCCTTGACCTTTTTTCTGATTTAGTGTAGTTTCTGTATCTTAGTATTCATGCATTTCCATACAGTATCTCTATTGAATGATAGGGTTCCTTGAGAACTTTCTTTTCTAAACAGTATTTCTCAAGAGATAAAATGAGTACTTTGTGATCAGATATTTTGAAGAGCAGATAATACTATTGGTAGATAGTGATCTCAGTTTTTGTAATTATTACAGATCTTGGTAATGATGTTCTTGAGGGTCTTATTGATTCTTTCTGCTTATTTATTTCTCTGAGAGTGATAGGCTATAGTTCAAATATACTAGATCTTGTACTTTTTGTAGAGAACCTTAAAGAACTAGTTCATGAATTCTGTTCCTCTGTCTATAGTTACTTATATTGAAGTCTAAAATTAGCAGATAATTTCTTTATAGAAGAAATCAGCAATTAACTATATATTGACTTCTTTGAGGAGTCCTACCTCTCTCTATTTTATAAAAGGTCTACAATAATAATGATATATCAGTTACCAGTCAAAGTTAAGAGTAGAGAGTTAATTATATCTATTACAATATATACAAAGAGTACTAGTTCTATATATACTCATCTTTCTCCGGTAACATTCAGGTTACACAATCTTTTGGTGATACTTTCGACACAGTTTCTAGAGACAAGCTACTAGTATTATAGCAACCAACAAGCATCCTGAGGTACATACTGGGCAGGGTGGCCCTGGAGCATTCAAATGGCAGCAAGTGGGGAGAGGTCCTGGTTTGGGGGGCAGTATGAGGGACCTGCTGGCAGGAGGATGTAGTGGAGGAGGGGGAGGAGCTGGAGGTCAAGGGTCTGGCAGAGCGAGCTTTGTGGAGAAGGTGAAGGGGAGTCAGCAGGGGGCTGGCCTGGAGAGCTGGCTGAGGGGGGGAAAAGTGCCAGTGAGAGCTACAAGGCAGCAACCTCATGGGGGTACCTCTCAGGAGGGCCATAGGGGTGGAGCTGGGGGGGTAATGGCTGAGGCGGGGACTGCTGATAGGGGTGTGATGGGTGATCTGGAAAAAAATCTAGATGGGACTGCTGATGGTGAGCCGAGCAGTGGGAAGGGCATGAGGCCCAGGGACCTGGCAGATGGTGTAATGGGACTGGTGGTGGCTCCATTACTCAAGAAGTTGATCTCAGAATTTGCAGTCACAGTGTATTTCCAGAGCTTGGTGGTGATGGCAAAAATGATACTGGGGCTGATTGCAAAGCAGATGAGTGGTGCGGCATCGGTTAAGTTCCTGAAGGGCCTTGAAGGGGTGGAGGTAGGATTTGAGGAGGCTGGGCTGCTGGAGGAGGCTCTGAAGGCTGAGATGAGAGTGAGTGAGGTGTGTGTACTGATGGTGAGATGCTTGCGGTGGGACCCAAGAGTAGTGCAGCTGCTGGTGAAAGGAGTTCCCACTGTCACTGCTGAAGAGATGAGGAAGAGAGTCAAGGAGATCATGGCAGAGTATGGGGAGATGGTCAATATTGGGTTCAGAGTGTGGGAAAGAACCTCTCTCTGGACAGGGGATGTTGATGTCAGGATTCGGTTGGCTGAGCAGAAGGCTACTGAGAAGGCACAGGACTGGCCCTCAGTGATGGTGTGGGGGGCTTTCTTGTGCAAGGTGATGAGAGTAAAGGGGAGTGAGGAGGAGGAAGAGGATTTGCTGGAAGCACTGGAGGAGTTAAGTGGAGTGGTGGAGAGGAGGGCGAAAGCATGGAAGGCATTCGAGGAGGCAATGCACCTTAAGGTGGTTGGAGAGAAGTGAGTCCGCATCAACAAGGAGGTATAGGAGAGGTCCCAAGGGCGCAGAAGGCAGAGGGAATTGTTGGCGAAAATGGGGGCAGAGGCGATGAGGACAACAAGCGATAGTGCAACCACAGGAGGTGCTGAGGTGAGTGTCTGGGCTGCTAGTAGTGGAAGGAATGAGGAGGAGAAGTGGGTGGAGGCCGAGAAGAGACCGAGCAAGAATCCATATGAAGATGGCACACTTGAGGTTTGGGAGGAAACCTGGGAGGGTTCACCTTTACCCTCTCCCCTTATCAGAAGAGGTCCAGCAGGGAGAGGTAGAGTGATGGAGGATGTGCCAATGCACAGTGCTCAGCAGGTGCACTTTGGAGTCCCAAATGCAGAGAAGGGGGAATTGGTAGATGTCCCAGAGGAGGGATGGACTGAGTCGGCAAGTGTAGGGGCTGATACTACGATGTTAGATGGAGGGAGGCCAGCGACCCCTGGAGGGAAGGAGGTGGAAAACTTGCTCTGGGTGTGCCGGATGATAAACAACTTGGCGGCAGAAGAGCTGGGGGAAGTCGACCTCTGAGTGATGAGTGATGAGCATTGGGCAAGGATCCTGCAGGGTGAGGGAGTGGTGGCAGCATTGAAGGCTGAAATTCTGGTAGTATACTTGGAGAAGGAGGGGTATGAGGTAGATAAGGAGAGAGAAGCTGCTCTGGCGGTTGTGGTGGGTGAGTGGGCTGCCCACTGTTGGACTAAGCAGCATGGATTGCAGCTCTGGCAAGAGGCTTGCTTGGAGTACTGCAAGGATTTTGAGGAAAAGGAGGATGGGGAGATGGCTGAGATTCTGGCTGAATTGGAGGCTAAGAGAGCCAAGGAAGCAGAAGCTATTGCTGAGTGCAACCTGGATAGAGCACAGGAGGAAGTGGACATGGAGCAGTAGAGGACACATCTGAAACTATATAATTTCCCTTATGAATAGTACAACCAACATTTTTTCTTTGAACATGAATGGGTTACGGGGTTCTTATTGATGTAAGAACATTTTTACTTGGCTGAAGGGATTGGAGGCTGATCTCTTCCTCTTGCAAGATGTCAGGTGTGAGGATGACTTGGATAGACTGGAATGGACGAAGGAGTGGGGAGGTATGGCAGTTTGGAGGGGTAAGGTCGGAATTCTGGTGTGGAAGGGCAGAGGGGAGATATAGGATGTGTAGAGCTGGGGGGATAGATTGGTCTGGGGTGAGTGGATACACACAGGTTGGAAGTTAGTCATGGTGGGCTCCTGCTACTGCCCTGCGGTATGGGGCGAGCGGGTGAATTGGGTGACAGGCCTACAGGAGAGTGGAATTCTTGCAGAGGTTGGGGTAGATATACTTGGTGGGGACTTCAATATGGTCCATGACATATTGAGGGATAGAACTGATGGAGGATGAGAAGCTGTGGGTTGGAGTGGAGGTCTGGTGGCATGGGAGGAAGTGGAAAGACTGAGTGCTCTGGTAGATGCAGGTAGGGAATGTTGGGGGAATAGGAGGGTGCTGGGGGACTGGGGATGAGGATTGATTGGATTCTGATAGCCAGCTGCTGGGGCTTAGATGTTTGGAAGTCGCTGGAGGTGGAATGGTGTCCTTGGTCAGATTATTGGGAGCTTTTAGGGCAGGGACATTTTGGGGGGAGTGGGGATGGGCCTGGACATTGGCATCTCAATTCCTCCTTACTAAATGATAAGATCTGGTGGGATAAATGGGCTGAAGAAGTTCAATTACAGGTAGAAGGCTGGAGGCAGGAAGGTGTCCCAATTGATATTCAGTGGATGTGGATGAAGGAGATGGCCAGGACTTTCTGGAGTGAGGCTGGTAGAGAGGCGGGGAGACAGAGGAGGTGGCAGGTGCAGTGGGCTTCTAGTAGACTATCAAGACTCTTGGAGGACTGGACAAGACTGGCGACATTGGAGGGAGAAGTGGACTGGCAATTGATAAGGGTAAGAATGGAGGTGGCTGAACTACAACAGATGCTGCAGAATGAGGAAGAGGCAAAGGTTCAGGGTCTGGCAGCATGGCTTCATTGGCAGGGGCTGGAGGACAGCAAGCAGCCCTCAAAGTTTCTTATGAGAGCTCTTCAGGCAAGAAGAGTGCAGCACAGGTGGGAGGGGGTGGTTAATGCCAATGGTTTATTGGTGCATAGGGTACAAGACATTCTTGGATCGTTAAAGGAGCACTGGAGTGGATTGTGGAGTAAGGAGGAGGGTGGGGTAGATGCTGAGGACATTGATTGAACATTGGAGGGTTGGCACCCTACCCAAGCAGATGGGTTGGGTGACTTAGTACTACCAGTGCTAGAGGAGGAGATCCACCAGGTTCTTGCTATGACAACCTTGGATATGGTGCCTGGGGAGGATGGTCTGCCCTGAGACTTCTGGAAAAAGATGGTGGGAGTCCCTGGAATACTGAGAGAGATGACGGCACTGTGTGATTGGATTCTACAGACAGAGAGATGGGTAGGAGAACAGGATCTAGGGCTGGTGATATTGCTTTATAAGAACAAGGATAGCTGAGAGGACTGGAAGAACTGGAGGCCAATTATGCTACTGGATATGGACAGAAAGTTGGTTACCAAAGTGGTGGTCGCAAGGTTGCAAAAGGTGGCCCAGCAAGTCTTGGGTGAGGAGCAGTGGGGCTTTGTGGGAGGCCAGCTCATCAGGGATAGCACAGCACGGGTGCATGGTGTTATTGAAGGGGTATGAGTCAGTGGACTGGATGGGCATCTGGTCTTTTTGGACCAGGAGAAGGCTTATGACCGAGTGCGATGGGTCTGGCTGGCGAAAGTTTTGGATAGGATTGGGGTCCTGTGACAGTTCAGGACTACCATGATCAGCCTACTGGAAGAAAGTAGGGTGGCACTTATGTGTAATGGACATAGAGAGGTAGCATTTCCCCTGGGTAGGGGGGTGCCCCAGGGGGACCCACTGTCTCCCATTTTGTATGCTTAGTCTCTAGAGCCCTTCATGGACAGAATCAGGCAGAAGATAGTGGGGCTATCTATCTTTGGCATCAGGTGGAAAGTAAGTGCATTTGCTGATGACATAGTGGTCAGTCTAGGATCAATTGCAGATGTTGAGAAGCTCAAGAAAACAGTGGAGTGGTATGAGGTGAACTCTGGGGCTAGGCTTAATTGGCATAAGTGTGAAACAATGGTGTTAGGCAATGGTCTGGTGGGCAGGGAGATTATTGGTACAATTGTCCCTGCTGGTGAGGCGGTTAGGTACTTGGGTATTTATCTGTCAGTATATAGGTTGGTTCTACCCAGACTTTGGTGGGAGCAGAGGGTTGGCATTTGGAAGGAGGCCCTGCAGAGTTGGGGGGGCCACCAATTGTCTCTGGTAGGATGCATTTCAATTCTAAATGTCTATTGGCTGCCAAAGGTGTGGTATCTGGCTTATCATCTGGACTTCCCGGCTTGGGTGGTGAAGCGATTGATGAAGCTGGCCAAAGGGTGGATCTGGGCTAGAAGGCAGAGTCAGATCAGCTGGGAGGTCTTGTCCTTACCAGTGGCGAGTGGGGGACTTGGGCTGGTTGACTTTCCTAAGAGACTGCACTGCTTGAGAGCATGGTGGCTGAAGAGAGCAGTGGAGTTGAGAGGGGGTGGTTGGGTTCTCCTTCTGCAGAAAGTCTGGGAGATGAGGTCCTCACTGAGGGGTTCGACTGGTGATCTCCTAGTGCTTGTGGGCCTTCAGAACTCCAGACAATTGTGATACAAAGGCTTCTGGTGGGGAGTGGCAGAGGGGGTATGCCGCATTGGTATTAGGTAGCAGGGAAATGAAGGGGAGGAGGCTTGGGACCAAGCAATGTGGAGATGGGACTGAGTGTTACTAGGAGGCATTCCCTTAATTGAGTTTGATATTAGTGATGAGATTGAGTACCAATAGGGACCAGGCCAGGATCTGTGGCCTAGCAGTTGGCAGAGTGTAGGAATCAGCAAGGAGTGGGACTGGCATAGTATTTGGGCCTGGAGTGCCAAGGTGAGGAGGTGGCTGCTGCCGAAGTACTGGGTGGTCTGGTGGTATGTGCTGAGGCAAAATGTCATGCTCAACTTCTGCTCTGGTCACCTTGTCAAGAGAGGCTGCTTTGACTGTGAAGAGTGTTACAATGTAGGGCAGGAAGGGAGATATGTACAGATGCCTGAACATTGGCTAGGGGAGTGTGAGGTACTTAGTACCTTTTGGCAGAACATTGGGGATCATCTGAGAGTAGTATGTAGGGGAGCTGATGGGCAGGAGCAGTGGGAGGATCTAAGAGGCCGACTAGAGGGGGGGGTGGGGAAGGAATGGCTGATGTTAGGTTGGGCTTTGGCCATTTGGGTGGGGCTGGCCAGTCACTGGTTATTTGTTTTTGAGGATGAGAGGAAACTTGGCTCTGAGGTCAGGCTGAGGAGGTGGCATAGCCTTATGGAAGACACCTTGATAGGCTAGTGGCTTGGTTGGGGGTTGAAGGGGGGTTGAAGGCATCATTTGGTAGAACAAATCTGTAGGCAGAGTGGGGGGAGGGTTGGTGTTGTGGATGAGAAAGTGGTCTTTGTTCATGTGGATAGAGGGAGTGGCACCCCTATGGGGATTGGGTAGTGGGAGGGTAAAATGTAAAATTATTAATAGACAGGTAATAAAGGGAGGAGTCCAAGTGACTATAAAAAAAAGTTCTATATATACTAATTTTAGGGTCTGATTTTGTTGGTCTTATTTCTATTTCTAGCATTTATCACAGGCCTTGACAAATCATCTGATATCTTCCTTCATTCCTGGCCACTATATTGTTTTTCTTACTTTATCATAGGTATTTATTTCTCCTAGATGACCAAGTTTATATACTAATTTCATTACTTATTTCTTCTTGTATTTGGGTTTAACTAGTAGCTTTCTCTTCTTTAATATTTCTCCATCAGTTTCAAATTATTTTATATCCTGTTGATAATCATTTGTATTTATTCTTTCAGATATTAAAGTATCTTTCACTATCTCAGATAAGTAATAATTCTATAGTAGAGCTCCTTATTAATAGTTGGTTTGTTGGTTACAAGTCTTTTGAAGTGTCTATGAGAGGGCATCTGCATTGGTATTGGTTCTTCTGAGGTAGTGTATGATGGTTACATTATAGGCTTATAACTTAATAATATATCTAGCATAGATTTCTTTGGGTTACCTAGTAGTCAGTAGCTAAGTGAGAGCTAAATAGTCTATCTGGATAGTGAAGTATCTTCTGGTGAGATAGTAGTGGAACTTTTCTATAGCTCAGATAACTGCAAGACATTCTAACTTATAGAATTTATATTCTTTTTCAGCACCTTGGATTCCTCAGCTAAGATATATAATGATATACTCTACTTTGTCTTTTTTCTGGACCAGAACTACTTCTAGTTCTTATATATATCTGTCTGCAGGATGAATTTTTGAGTCCAGTCTGGTCTTCTGAGAATATATATTTGGGTCAACCTAATCTTGAGCTTATCAAATACTTTTTGTTACCTTTTTGTCTATTGGAACTTGATTTTCTTCTTGTTGAGTTCATAGATTGGGCCTGTAATATTGAAGAATCCTCTAATAAATCTGTGATAGTATAAGGTAAGTCCCATGATGGCTTATACTTTAGTAACAATAATAGATCTTAGATATGCTACTACTATTTGTATCTTGAAGAGGTCTGTATATATTCTATCTTAGTTAATAATATGGTTAAGATAGGAGATCTCAATTTACAAATTTTCATTTCTTGGACTTGATATATAGACTATACTTTCTTAGCTTCTTCATTATTTGCTGGATGTACTGTAGATATTCCTCTAGTATCTTGCTATAAATAATAATATCATTCATATAAATTATTATCAATCTTCTTATATTATAGTAGAAGATTTTATACATCATTTACTAGAAGCTTACTGTTGCATTATATATTCTGAATGATATTTACAGATAGATGTAAATTCTATCTAGAGTGATAAAGACTGACTTCTCACTCACTGCTTCTGTGAGACCAATTTGGTAGAGTCCTGAATATAAATCCAAGGTACTGTAATACCATGCTTTATCTTCTAGAGTTATAAGAATATCACTAATGAGGGGCAGTAGTTATTAGTCCTTCTTGATAACTTGGTTGAGCTTTCTGTAATCAGTATAAAATCTTGAAGAAAATTCTCCTGACTTGTTTCCTTTCTTTAGAACTAATATAACTAGAGAAGCCCAAGAACTGCTAGCTTCTTTGATGATACTAGCTTCTTCTATTTGTTTGATTTCTTCTCTGAGCCATTTGCAGTAGGCCAGTAGAATTAGTCTTACTTTTTAGTAGATTGGTTTAGTGTCCTCTATATCTATATTATAATAATAGTGTGGTATCTTTCCTTTGATATCTTTGAAATCTGTAGTAAGAATATTCTCAAATTTTTAGAGTATTTTCTTGAGTTCCTCTTTGAGTGGAAATTAATTCCTAATGGTATAGCTATACTTATTTATAGTTTCCTTCTTCTTGTGATCCAATTTAGTAATTCTGGTACTAATGAAAACTCCTTTTTCTGTAGATCTGAATTCTTTTCTTCCTCTTTCTGTTTCCTCCAACTTCTTAACTTCTATGATCTTTGACTGAAGAACTGGGAAGATTAATATCTGTACCAGTTAGTTCTTCTTCTTGATTGAAAATGAAATTGTAGGGTTATAGTTTCTAGCCATAAGTAGTATTTCTCTGATATAATCTAAATCAATGACTTCTCTTTCAGTAGTAATCTCACTCCTAGCCAGACTGCTTCTTGTCTTGAGAATCTCAATATAATCCTTTGGAATTATTCTCTTAAGACTAGTTACAAGTAGGGTAGTTATCTATAGTTTAAGTATGATTTCTTCTACTGTGGTAATATCTATTCTAGCTATATTCTCTGACTTATATTCTAGTAGTACTATATTAGGGTAAATCTTCCAAATCTTGATCTTGATTTTCTCTTCATCATCACTGTCTTCTAGAAGGGCTAGTGGTTCACTCTCCTTCTCTTTCTCTTTCTCTTCTCTTATCTGTTTCTTGAGGGCCTTCTGTCTTCATTTATGGTAGACCTTCTAAATTCTGCTGGTATACTGATAGTAATTATTAATATGCTCCATATAGTATATCTTGATCCCATGGGGCCAGACTTCTTATAGTATATATCCTTCTATAATATTCTTATATCAATCTTCTTTGCTAATCCATCTGATCTTTTTTTTCTTCTTCTGAGTAATCACTATATAGCTTTCTCTTGTTCACTTTCTTCTTCCTCTATTTCAGATAAGACTCTCTTGTTGATATTGATGAAGATTTGTATCTTCTGTCTATAATAGATAATCTGTATCTTCTGGACATTCAGATCATTTATTGTCCTGGCTTTATAAAGTCATTGGTTACTAATAAGAATATCATAGTTAGTTATATTAATCACAATTACATCTACTGGGATAGTTGCTCCTCCAAACTTGATGGAAATATCTCAAATCTTTCTCAGAGATATGGCACTTATACTATCTACTGTAATAAATATCAACTTAGTTACTTCTTCAACCTCTCAACCTAGACAGTTTGCTGCTTTCTTACTGAGAAGATATTCTTCTGCTTTAGTATCAATAATGGCTTTGAAGACTCTGTCTTTAATCTGATAGATTGTATAGGCAGAGGTCTTGTAATTGTCTTCACTTTCTTTTTTTAAGTTCTCTTAAAAATTTTGACCTCAGTTATCTTCCAATCTTGATGCTTAGTTGTCTCAGCTAGTCCAAATCTCATTTGCTATCTAATATGGATATTTCTGCCAGCTGGCTGAAGGTTGTATTGAGTTTTCATTGGCTGAGATCCTTGAAGATATTATACTTAAATATCTTGGTTTTTCAAAGCTTTTTCTTCTTTTCTCTCTCACTGGCTAGAGTAGTTTCTCAAATGATATCTTGAACAGTCTGCTCCAATTCTAAATTGTGATCTGTTTCTTCAGCTTGGCTTTCTGTAGCAATCTCTATCTGTTTTTTCACTAAGTTCTTAGATCTCTCTAGTGGTCTCTTGTAGGATTTCTTATAGATATTCTTTATAATAGTCTGGGTAGAGTAGGCTTCCCATCCTTCTTTATCTGACTCTCTGATCTCTTCAAAGATAATAGTATTGACCTGTTTCTTATTTTGTATAGTATTGCTTGGCTGAGCCTTATGTTTAGACTTACTTATATATTCATATGAGTAATAGCCTTCTTCTCTACAGATATAGTAGATATCTCTCTTCTTGTCTGAGATTATAGCCAACTTTTGAACTGATTGATAGTCTCTTCCTTGGTTTTCTTTATTATGTCTCCTAGATGAGTAGTTATTTCAGAAAACTTCTTATTGAGTTCCTCCATAGGGTCACTGTTTCTCTACTACTCTATAGCTCTTGATTGCGATATATTTTGATTGATCACTATGATAGAGATCATACCTATTGCCATGAGTACTTCAATTCTAACTCTAGTAACTCTTTCTATTGTATAGTTCTGTAGATATCTGACTATCCAATATCACTGAGCATAGGTGACCTTCTGTAGCTAATTCAGAACTACTGGTGATAAGTGGATAGCTATAGCTATCTCTGGATAGACTCTCTTCATAAAGGTTATCTCAGCTACTTAGTCTCAGATAGCATTATTATAATCTGCAAGAATTATTTAATATTAGATTCTAATATAGAATATGTTTAGATCCTCACTCATTTCTTAGTATATTGTATTGAGCTAATCCTTCAGGACTTGCTTGATCTTATCTATATAGTAGATAACTTTAAGTCAGGCCTTCTATATTGTTAGTACAGTATTATCATTATTTTCTATATAGGTTGCAGCTGTGAATATTGCTCTTGTAGGGCCTCAGAAACTAAAGAATATGAGAGCTACTTGCTGTCTTACTGTCAGAGTTCTTACAGTAGTATACTACTTGAAATTATTAATAAAAGTAATGATTGATTTATCTGAAGTATATTTATAGAACACTGGTGGTCTCATATCCATCTTGTCTAGATATCTTAGTTCAGTTTATATGTTTATTCTAGTAGTAGTAAGTTATTTGTTGTTTAGTTTGAAAGTGAGAAATTCATTTTAAATTATCAATCAATAGATACTAAGTTTTAATATAGTAGATGTGTAACTATATAGGTATGTTAAATTTCTGTATCTTGAAAACTTGATCTTCTTTAACTCTACAGAGTCCTCAGGATATAGAATAGGTGAGTTTGAAGTATAACTGCTTACAGGCTTACTAGTTCTCTTACTTTCTCTTTAGTTTGAACTATTCTGACCTGAGGTTTATTCACTCTAGATACTGGAGATATTTATACAATTTTGCTAGCTATATGGTGGCTAAGTTATAACTATATTTTCTGTAAGTCACTCTTTATAAGTATTGAATCTTTTGATATCTGCTAGGATTTTGATAATTATGAATATTTCAATATCTGCAGAATCTTTAGCAATTGCCAAAGTTTTCTATATTTATAAAAAGACTGCTATTTTATAAAGCTATTATATTTGGGAATTAGATTTAGATACTATGATAAAATATCTATTTTCTTAATTCATATTCCTAATTCAGATCAACTATTATAATAAATATATCTAGTATACTATATTTAATTATATATAGCTTTGAATCTATATATATATCCTCTATAGAGTATATTATAAACTTAGCTCTACTTTTTCTAAATATAAAAATAAAGTAGTATTCTTATCACAGAACCCTCAGACCTAACTTGTTAATAATTCTGAGTCTAATTAACTTGGAATATAAGTACAGTACTTTCACCAGTATAAGAACCTAAAAGTGATACTTAGACTATACTACTACAATAGACAATTGAAACTCAGTACTTCCTTATAAGAACTCAGAATATAGAACTAATAGTTATCTTAATTATCTATAATATATTAATTCTATTAGTATATAGTTTTATTATAGTAGTTATCTAATTTATATAATATAAAGAATCTTCTACTTATATAGAAAACTCATAATTATAAAAAATTCATATATATTACAGAAATGAGTTATAACTTAGTCACTATATAGCTAGAAAATTTATATAAATATCTCAAGTATCTAGAATGAATAAACTTTTAAATTAAGTAAAGAGATAATAAAGTCTATAGTATAATATAGTAGATACATAACTATATAAGTATAGCAGATTCTGAAATTTATGTAAAGAGGGAAAAAGTATATAAAGAAGACTTGTTTTTGGAATTAAACTGACTGAGGTTTATTTACTCTAAAATACTAGATTATTTATATATATATGTGTACTAATTCTACTACTAAATATATGGCTAAGTATATATCAAGTCTTTTCATGTAAAATTCCCAGCAGAATTCCATCTATATCTCAGATAAAATCTCATTTAAAATTCTATCTGAAATTTATAAAAGTAATAAGCATTTTACTAATAATGTTTTAGATATAGTATCTGCAGTAAAGGTAATTTCTATACTATAATAAATCAGGAAATTAGATTCAGATACCACAATCAAATATCTATTCCCCTAATTCTGTTTCTATTTCATACCATATATTACAATAGATATATATACTTCAACCTAATCTATTTCTATATCTAAAAAACTCTAAGAAGTTAAAGAAGATCTAGTATTCAAGATAAAGAAATCTACTATATTTTTTAAATTAAGTATCTACTATATTATAATATATATCTTATTAAATAGAAGTATTGAGATCATCTTTCACCAGTACCATTCGGGTGACACAAGACTCAGGCAACACTTTTTCCAACGTTTTTGGTGACATACGACTAGCTACATGGACAGCACTGATCAAACTGGTGAGCGTACTGGCCAGGGGGGTGGTAGCGCCTTTGGCTGGCAGCAGGTGGGGAGGAGGGGTGATGGTTTGGAGATGCCGGAGGCCTCGAGGGTGGGCAGGAGCGCCGGAGGTGGAGGGAGGGGCGGTTTGAGGCAGAGAGGAGGGGAGAGGTCGACCTTTGCTGACATGGTCCGAATGGGGAAGATGGCTTCTGGACTGGATGGTTGGCTGGGCCTGGGGAAGGCTTTGACGACTGCTGCTGGCGGACAGGGCGGTGTGTCCAGGGGTGCCTCTGGTGGTAGGGTGGGAGCCAGAGTAGGGGCTGGAGATGGGGCTGTGACTGCTGATGGGGCTGTGACTGGGGATCTGGCAAAAAATCCAGATGTGACGGTGGTTGGCAGTGCGAGGCTGGAAAGGGGCATGAGGCCCGGGGACCTGGCAGATGGCGTGACAGGCATGGTGTCGGCCCCGTTACTCAAGAAGTCGAGGTCCGAATTCGCAGTCACCATGTGCTTCCAGGGCCTGGCGGTGACAGCGAGGATGATTTTGGGGCTGGTGGCGCAAGAGGCGAAGGGAGCGGCCTCCATAAAGTTCTTGAAGGGGAAGGAGGGGGTAGAGGTGGGGTTTGAGGAGGAAGACGCCCTGTTGGCAGCCATGGAGAAGGGGATGATGGTTGGCGGAGTGGTGGTTCCTATGGCCCGGTGCATGCGCTGGGACCCCCGGGTGGTGCAGTTGACAGTGTTGGATCTCCCAACTGTTTCGAAGGAGAGGACCAGGGAGGTAGTTGTGGAGGCGATCAAGGAGTATGGAGAGATCGTGGATGTTGGGTTCAAGGTCTGGGAGGGCACAGTGCTTAGGACTGGTGACGTCGACGTCAGGGTGAGGC
>RBNI01002155.1:0-19469 GCA_003990745.1 Jimgerdemannia flammicorona | reverse complement strand
AAAAAAACGGAGAAATGAAAAAAGACCCCAATAATTGGCTGTATTGTTCGTGCAATGCATTTACATGTGTTTATGAAGAGGTGGGAGGGGAAAGAAAAGAAAAAAATGTGAGTGAGCTGTTTGCTAAAACCTATGAAATATCCAATCGTGAGGACACAATTGAAGTAAAAAGGAGATGCGAATTGCTCGCTCGCTCCTCCCCTCAAAAAAAAAAAAAAAAAAAAAAAAAATGGGTGGGGGGGAACCGCGGGACGATGTTTTGCACCTTCTCGCCAAGCTTCGCATATATTGCTCCCACGTATCAGAAGTAAATGGGAAGGTGATGGAAGGAACAGGACAGAAATCTTCTCGGATCAGATCCTAGCACTTAACGAACATATAATAACGGAAAATAAATGCACGGAAAATAAAATAGCAAATAGTACGCATTAAACTGTAATATAGTATGCGACAAAAAGAGAAGCGTTTAATTAAGTTGATGAGGATATATGTGAGAAAACACGCAAGTAGGCGATATATATATATATATAGAGAGAGAGAGAGAGACAAAACCGAAGAAAAAATAGAAGGCTGATATGATTGGGAAGTTTGGAAGAGTTTAAGTGACGTGACAAACAAAGAACCAAGGAATGGGAAACAGAACCGAATGAAAGGGGGAGGGATAAAAGAAAAAGAAAAAAATAGAGAGGCGCGAATCGGAATGACGCAATCGAGATCCAGCTCGCTCATGTGTCCAGTAATTTCACTTCTCAAACCCCATAGCAGATCACCGAATTTTCCATCCGACAGATGGCGTTCTCCATTATCAGCACAGCCACATCCACCTAATCAGCATATACCATCAGCTTCCCCGACGCCGCTGCCGACGCCAACGCCTTCTCCATATCCCTGTCATTCGCCAACGAGATCTTCACTCCGATCTGCTCGTCGCGGTACTTCAACGTCGCGTCGATGCCCAGACGATCATAAATCTTATCGCATAGACTGGCGTAGCTGCAATTAGCGGGGACCTTGATCGCGATGATGTCGTCGTGATGGATGATCTTGACCTTGATGGCCGGGCCCAAGTGCGCGCTTGTGCTCGTTGATGGCAAGAGCCCGTGACTACCGCGGTCGGAATCGGTGTAGTCGCGATCGGAATCGCGGTAGTCGCGGTCGTCACGGTAATCGCGGTCGTCGTGGTCATAATTACCACGGTACGAGTCCTGGTACTCCCTGGAAGATGATTTGGATGGAGCGGGGTCGGAGTTCCAGTGGTGCTGCTTCTTATAAGACTCCTTGGGCGGCGGAGAGGAGCCATAGCTATTCTTACCCGACGAGGAGGATTTATTCTTGTGGCGCGTTGGCTCACTCTCAACGTCGCCCTCGCGGATTCCAAACAGCTGATTCTCGACCAGTTCGCTCTGCACGATGTACTCGGGTAATGCGCAGAGCTTCTTCACATAGTCGTCCAGATCAAGCTGACGCTGCTTCGTGACAGTCTCAGTGATGGTCTCAACGGGGCCAGGCATGAAGGGCAGAATGCGCGTGTCGCCCGTGCGCCCTGCCTCCGCGGGGAACGCACCCAGAAGGCCTATCTGGAAGTCGTAAAAGTCCTCGTAAAGCCGGTAGAGCACGCGGCGGCGACCATTGGAAAGCTCCACTGTAACGATAAACCAGTATTGATCGCCTTCGAGTATGTACGAGTCCACGGATGCGCGCATAATTAACGGTCCCTCGTCACGGGTACGGCGTGGCGACTCTGTTCGCGAGTGGGGTAGTGTTAGGCTGTCGCCAGATTCTCGTGCGAAGTCGTTGTCTCCATAGCTATCGAGGATACTATCGTGGTTATTATGTCGTTCGTAATCATCTTCTCCCACCTCTTCCGCCTGATCGTACGAATCCTGCTCATATCGCTGTCCACCTTGCGGAGGGTAATCTTGTTGGTACCCTTGATCGCTGTAGTAGTCGTCCTGGGAGCCCTTGCTTCGTGTCGGAGACGTCGCCGGCATGCTTCCAGGTTCGATTGGTCTCTTGGGCGGTCCCTCAAAAGTGCCGAGTGCGATGCTGCTAGCCTCGTATCCTTGGGTCATCTTTTTCCACTCCTCCACTTTGGGTATCGGGGCAGACGGGTTCTGCAACAGATCCGTGACGTTGGTGATAGTGCGACCGGTGATGGCGTCCTTGATCTCCACAAAAGATACCGGTATCAGGCCTGGGCCGCCGAGACGGCCGATCGGCTTGGCCACAAACCATTCCAGGTTCGATTGGGCAATGACGATGATGGGCTCACCAGCTTTGGCTTCGAGTTCGTCGGGACGCTCGGCGACGAAGTCGTACATCACAATGCCGTAAAGAGGTTGCATCTTATTCTTCGATCCTGGAAGACCGGAAATGTCACGAATGAGGCGCCAACGCAAAGTGAATCGTTAGTTTATCGATACTTTTTTCACTCAATTCTGAAAATACGCACAGAGAAAACAGCGTGTGCCGTTTTGGGGGGGGGGGGGGGGAGGGGAAGGGGCAACTTCGTATCTGGAACATGCTAGAACGAACACGCGAACCACCTCTGAAAGCATGAAAGAAAGAAGGTACATTCGCGTCGGTCAATTATTCGACACTTTACCTTCACTCTTACCGTCATTGTCGGCGAATCCGGAGTCAGATTTGTTGCCCGGGCCTACCGGCTGGCCCGCGTCAATAAGCGTAGGTTGCGCCTTCTCGAGCACCTGGAAGTACGTTACGGGCACCAGGCCGCGCGAGTTGGTGGCCGGGTTGCACGCCTCGTACCAGTGCTTGTCGTTTTCTCTGCCGGTGACGTGGAAGAAGTCGCCTTGCGAAAATGACAATTCCTGCTGCCCTTGGGAATCGTAATCGTAAAGGGCTTTGATGACCTTTTTGGGAGGCGCGATCG
Source organism: Jimgerdemannia flammicorona (assembly GCA_003990745.1). NCBI lineage: Eukaryota > Fungi > Mucoromycota > Endogonomycetes > Endogonales > Endogonaceae > Jimgerdemannia > Jimgerdemannia flammicorona. The sequence continues at coordinate 16,576 of RBNI01002155.1, read as the reverse complement.
AGGGGTTCTGGCGGGTAGGGAAGCTGATGGGAGTGGAGATTTTGGCCTTCACCATAGACTGTCTGGCGGCCTGAAGGCTCTTAGGTGGCTTGACCTTTGCCTTTTGCATGGTTGCTAGAGGCGGGGGTGTGGTCGGTGAAGGTCAGGGAAGGGTTGGTGGGCGTCTCGCCAGGAATGAGGGGAAGGAGGGTTTCGCTCTCACAAACGAATAATTAATAACAGAGAAAGGCTACACAAGCCTAAACCATTGCAAACAATTGACACATCATCATACATTTCACGTGCCCACGAGAAAAACTCTCTATATTGTCAAATAATTTATACATTTAGTTTGGGATTGCCATACCTCTTGGCGTACCGACCAAGAGCATATATCGTGAACGCAAACTTGTAGTTGGGATACGAGATCATACCTGGAGAAGGAAAACATTCAAGCCATTCGAGATTAATATCCATAACAAACCTATTTCCAAACCCAACTAAAATTACAAACTTACAATTCTTGTTGAACACCCCTTCGATCCCCTCCTGCAACCACTCGCCGTTCTTCTGTTGCCTCGACATGACGAGTTGAATCCCTCGACGGATGGGTTCCTCGTGCGGGTATTGTGCAGCCATGAGTGCCAAACATGCCCATGCCGTGTTAACGACCTGCGTATTGGAATGGCGATGGTACTCGCCGGTTTCGCAGGACTGGATGCGACAGCATCAAGAATTAGAGGATTTCATAGCTTGCTATATTGTAGGCTAACCGATAAAATGCAAGGACATATTAGATACATTAGGGTCTCAATTTACCTTATATGATTCACCCCAGCCACCATCGGCTTCTTGTTTGGAGATCAAGAAATCGCAACCCCGCCTCGAATTATCGCTGATGAAAAAATAAATAGCTAATATCCAGCCAGCCCCACTCATATAGCTAAAACCCAACCTAAAGTAAACTACTTATTTCTAACCCCCCTCCACCAATCTATCTCTCAGATCTTCTCATTGATCCCTCTCATCATCTTCCCTTCTCATAATATCTAATCTATTTCCAACTACTAACCAAAAGTCTCCAAGTATCTCATACTCTTCTAGCCAATGTTCTGGCATCTACATATATCCCCCTGCCTATCCTATATTATAACACTCCTCACAATCAAAGTTTCTCCCCTCTACAAGATAACTTACATAAAAGTTGAGTATGATATTCCTCCTCAGCATGTATCACTAAACTACTCAAAACTTGAGTAACAGTCATTGCTATATCTCTATACTCTATACCCAGACTTTATTTCAGTCCCACTCCTCTCCAATATCTGCTATCTGCCAGCCACTAGGTTATATATTCTGTTCTAACCCTCTCTGATACTCAATCCCATTACTAATGTTGAAGTCAATTAGAAGTGTATCCCCCAACAATACTTAATATCATCTCTACATCACTAGGTTCCAAGGTATGTATCTCTCCTTTAGCCCCCTGCTAGCAAAGATCAATATAGTATACCCCATCAACTACTCTCTACCAAAAGCTCTTATACCACATATGCTCACTATTCTGAAGTTCAACCAAGGATAGTAGATCTCCTATAGAGCCTCTTAGTGAGAATCTCATCTAAAGATCTATCTGTCAATCCTACTACCTATTAGTCAGAACTTAAGATCAAGAAGCTATACTCAAAGATTCAGATTTATCAATATCAATTAGAAGTCATTGGTCTTTACCTGTATTTGGTCAAATAAGTCACTATTTCTACAAAAGAAAAAACTCTAGTACCTACTAAAATTGTAATCCAATATATTAAAATTCTTATTATTATATATCTTAATAATATAGCTTAGATCTATAATTCTTAAAACTATATCATTTTTGAGCTATATCACTTGATGTGTAAAAATATAAACAATTAATAAATAATACTACATATTACTCTTCTCTATTCTATATTTTTAACAAAGTTATAATAAAGATTATAAGCCCTACTTAGCAGCTAAAAAGAACTACCTTTCTAAGATTATATACTACTCTATACTAAGATATCATAAGAGATAAATCAATAAGTCAGCACAAGTATACTAAATATAGCTATGTACAGTAGATATAAGTACTTCCAGAATAGGTATAATAATGATCACTGTCTCTATAGTACATATAAATATAACTAAGAGATCAATCTCAATTTTTTAATAGTAAGGATTATGCTATTTGGATATTCTATATGAGCAATCTCTTAAAAGAATATAGCTTGGTAGAGTATATGAAACTATAAGTACAAATTATACTATAATAATTATTAAGTATTATGAGAGATTACTATTATATTATCAAACCAGTAAATGAAGCTTATAATATATACTATAATAGTTTATAATATATAGAAAATTCTATATAATTATCATATAAAAGCATTCTTATTAAATTGATTCTATCTGAAATCTCAGTTATTTAATTTATAAATAAAGTCTAAAGAGAGCATCTATAAATATACTAATTATGTTGACAATCTGATAAATTAAGTAAATTTTCTAAATATATCAATAGAGTGTATTAGTGATAAAGACAAGATTTTGACTCTTATAAGAGACCTCTCTAAGGTATATAATATTATAGTAATAGCTATATATAAAACTGAAAAACTTGCAGACTATATCCATATAACAATAAGTCTCATCAATAAAGAGATATATCAAGGAAATGAAAGCAAAAATGATGAAAAAGTATTCTATAAATTATATAAATGAGGCAAGAAATACTAATAAGATCAAAATATGAATCTAAGTTTAATAGTAACTAATTACTATAATAAGTATAGATATATATAGAATGATTACTTTTATAAGGATAAGGAAAATATTGAAAATAAGTATAGAAAAAGTCAGTATTGACAATATGAGAGTAGTAGAAAAAATTATAACAAAGGGCAATAATGTAAATACTACTATATGCTATATATTACTCCTTAAGATAAAAGTAGTCAAAAAAGAACTAGAAGAACTATTTGTCCAAGAAACTATCTAGCCCAGCAAGTTCTCCTATGGCTTACTAGTTCTTTTTATTAAAACCTAATATCTTAATATACATATTGTAGTATAGCAGTACCACATTATTATATAAATATTATCAATTATTATATATAAAGATATATATTATAATTGATAATAAACAACTTTCTCTTTTCTCTCCTCCTTTCTAAGTATTCTACAATAAAGATTATAAGTCCTAGTTAGCAGTTATATCTCTCTCTAATATATATACTATATTAAGACTTTCAATAAATTAAAGATCTAATTCAATTTAATTCAAGATTTAATTCAAAATCTATTTTTTGAAATATAATAACTCAATATAAATATGTTCAAATTTAATAATCTTTAGTTTGTTAGATTTCTCTATATAGGAGGAATCTAATAAGCTATAGATCATTAATTTTGAATGTATTTTTATTGAGTTATTATATTGCTAAAAATAGGGTTTGAATTGGACTCTCAATTTGATTTGATTCAAATTACTCAAATTTAATTCAATTTGAATTAATTTGATTTATTTAGAAGTATTATACTATACTATACTATAATGTGTATACTTAGTAATATATAATACTAGTGATATAGGTACACTTAGTGCTCTGAGCAAGCTGATTCAGATCAATTTGAAGTGGTTTATAGATAGTATAATTTGATATATCAATGTTATATTTTAATTTCCAAATTAGATAATTAAATATTGATATCAATAACTTAATGAAAAATTATACAATTTTGATAATCATAATATTATTTAAAAGCTCTTAAAGAAATCTTTCTAATAATATTAAGAATATTAAAATCAGATAATATATTGCTAAGTTATCAATATTTTCTTAATTGGTAAATTGGATATTTTTCTTAATAACTTAGCAATATATAATCTGATTTCAATATTTTTGATATTATTAGAAAGATCTTATTAAGGGTCTTTAAATGACATCATGATCATCAAAATTAGATAATATTTCATCAAGTTATTGATATATATATTTAATTATCTAATTTGGAAATCAAAATAATAATATTGATACATTGAATTCTCTTCAAATTATATCACCTATAAGCTACTTAAAATTGATCCAGATCAGCTCATTTGGAGTACTAAGTATATCTAATATAAGTATACTAAGTTTAAGTAATATAAGTAGAATAAGTACTAGTATGGGTATAGCCTTTATTATGATAGTCATATGTAACTATAACAATTCTAGTAGTAGTATTAATAATTGAAAAGAGGATAATTTTAGTCTTTGCTAATAAGGATTATATTATATAAATATACTATATGAAGAATCTCTTAGAGAAATGTGGTCTAGAGGATTACTAAAAGCCACAGATATAAATAATAAGATATAATACTGCAAAGAATTACAAAGTACTAAAAAAACTATATTCATCCTTTTGAAGTACAAATGAAGTATATAATTAATACTATAATAGTAAACAAAGTCTGAGAGATTCTACACAATTACTATCAATAAGTATCTATATCAAATAGGTTCTACTTAAAAGTAAAACTGTTTAATCTATCTAGAACTATATAATTGAGTCAATAATCTAGCAAATCAAGTAAATTCCCTTACATCTATACTGGCAGATATTATTAAGAATAAAAACAAGATTCTAGCCCTTAAATGTGGTCTTCTCAAGATATATAATATAATTATTGCTACTATGAGAGAATTCAGTAGATTATTAAACTATAAGTATACTATTACAAGTCTTCTAAATGAGGAAACAAGGTAAGGCAATAGTAATAATAATAATACCAATAAGAATTATAATGAGAAAGTCTTTTATAAAGTATATGAATAGAGCAAAGACAAGTAAGACAAAGGATAAGATCAGTAGCATGATAGTCAATAAGCTAAGTTTGATAGTAAATACTTTTACTATAATAAATATAGATATATGAATAAGACTTCAACTATAAAAAGAAGGAAAAGAGTAGTTAATAAGAGTAATATAGATAGACAAATGTTGTGAATACTAATAATAAAGATAGAGGTCTATTCTTCATAGAAGTAGTAACCAACTTATATATAGAAACAGATATAGAAGCAAATTTAAAAAATATTTTTATACTGATGAAAAATACTTCAGTTAGAACTATATATAGCACCAGTTCTATTAATATTAGTTTTATTAGTACCAGTTCAACATCTATAAATTCTAGTCAGCAAAACACTTTTCTGATAATGAAAAATAATAATATAAATACTAATATCAATATCAATATAAGCTATATATATACTTAACAGTACCAATATATATAGCAAAGAAGTCTGGCTTAGAGATTTCAATACAACTCAGTATATAATAGTGTACTGTAAGTAGTTCTTTATATATAAATAGTTTGAATATCTCATAACTCAAAGCAAAGGTAATATCAGTATATATTTATATAAAAATATTAACAAATTCTCAGATATCTTTATAGACATACTCTAAGCTTAAAATATAGATAAAAATCTCTTCTCTATAGACCAGATAATGGCTTAAGAGAATAAATGAGTAAATATTTATCTAAATAGTATAATGATAATTAATCTGAAGAATAATATAAAGCTAATATATATATTGAAAAGGGGGAATTTATATATAATTAATAGTATACCAAATAGTATATTATTAGTATATTCTGCAATAACTAATATCTGATATATATATGATATAAATACTTAGGACACATTAGCAAAATAAGCTTAGTAAGAATAATAAGGAGTAGTTTAGTAAGAGGATTATCAGATTATATATCTCTAAACTTATTTTGTTATAATTATATAATAAATAAGACTTCTTAGTAATCTTTTTAGAAATAGACAAAGTGTGTAAATAGTATTCTTAATCTTATATATATAGATATTTGTAGTCTTATTATATATATTGATATACTTTAGAAAGATATATTTTATTATTTTTATAAATAATTATACTTATAAGACTATCTGATATATATATGATATAAATACTTAGGACACATTAGCAAAATAAGCTTAGTAAGAATAATAAGGAGTAGTTTAGTAAGAGGATTATCAGATTATATATCTCTAAACTTATTTTGTTATAATTATATAATAAATAAGACTTCTTAGTAATCTTTTCAGAAATAGACAAAGTGTGCAAATAGTATTCTTAATATTATATATATAGATATTTGTAGTCTTATATATATATATATTGATATACTTTAGAAAGATATATTTTATTATTTTTATAAATAATTATACTTATAAGACCCATATATACTTTATTATAAAGAAGAGTAAAGTATTAGAAAAATTTATGAAATTCAAGACAAGTATAAAGAATGAGACTAGATATAAAATATATATACTATACTTAAATAATGATATCAAGTATATAAATAAGAACTTTAAATACTTCTTAAAGAAGTACAGAATATAATATTATACTATGGTCTCTTATATATCTCAATAAAACAATATAACAGAGTGCTTTAATTAAACTATAGTAGAAATAGCACAAATATTACTCAATACAGTAAGTTTATTATACTCTTTTTAGACTAAAGTAATATATACAATAACATATACTCAAAATTATTATATTTTATAAGCTCTAAGTAAGAAATACAGTAATAACTATAGAAATGATATATTTATCAATAATCAGTAATCTAGAAATAATAATAATCTACTCCAAAAAAATTATAAAGTAGATTTATATAAGCCAGATATATTGTAATAAACTAGAACATATTACCCAAATTATACCTCAGTCAGATAACATGAACAATTAGTAACTTGACCAGATAACATAAATACACAGTATAGTAACTGGCAACCATTGCTGCAGAAAACTGTATAAATAGTCAGACATACTAGAAAGGGTCTGTTTACCCATACAGACTCTATACACTATACAGACTCTATATACTGTACAGGTCCTGTACACTGTACAGACTCTGTATACCTGCCATAAGTAGCAGATCTATAGTTAGCTACATAGTAATCAGATAGCAACCAACTTGTATAAATTACCCCAGAGACAAGAGTGAATAAACCTCAGTCTGAATTGAAGTGTAAACCAAAGAAGCCTCTAAAGATTGAGCATTGGTCCCCTTATTTCCACTCCAGTCTACTTTCTGATACAAAGCTGATTTTGCCACCAAGTTCAAGGAAGAACTTTACTGCCTTTGGAATTATTGATTGGTATGCTTGCCAGACTAAGCCTGAAGAACCCACTACTTAAGGAATAAGCCACACTATTAGTATGCTTGCCAGACTAAGCCTGAAGAATCTGAGTTTGCCACCAAGTTCAAGGAAGAACTTCACTGCCATTTCCAAGTTATTCACCACATTCCTAAAAAGCTGCCAGTTTCTGACACAACTTTACAGTGATCCATTCATACAAATGAAGTCAGTCTTTGATGCAACTTTGCCAAGAGACTCTTTCCAAGAAGCAACCAGCTATTTTCCATTTGAAGCCATCAATTCTAGAAGAATCCATGATATCCAAGTTATCCATGCTGTCCAAGTTAATTCCCAGTTAAAGCTACTGATTCAGGAAGAATCTGTGCTGCCTGAGTAGTATTCTCAGAGAGCTACCAATTCAGGAAGAATCTGTATTATCTACCATTTTTGAGTTATCTACATTTTCAGAGAATCTGTACCACCATATTTCCAGAAGAGTCCGCCAATTCAGGAAGAATCTGCAACATCTGAGTTATTTGTTGTTCCCAGTGAGCCTGAGTTATCAAGTTATCTGCTGCCAGTATTATTCCCAATACAGAAGAATCCATGCTATCCTCTATTTCCAGTGAGCCAAACTGAGTTATCTGCCAGAAATTGCATACTTTTGGAAATTGTCATGCTACACAAAGATCATTATATAGAGATCACTACACAAATCATATAAGGAGAACTACTAAATTGCCAGACTGTCATACATAAGGAAGATTGTCATGCTGCACAGAGATCATCATGCCACATAAGAGACCATTACTCAGAAATTGCATACTTTTGGAGATCACACTAAACATGAATTTCTACCAATTCCCAGTTGACCCAAGAAGGAAACCCATTCACCTACAAATTACTGCTATACCCAGAAAACAGTTCCAATAAGGAAACTGCTCACAGATATCCAGCTTTTGACTATTATACTACTAAACACCAAGGACCTCAGGAATCATAGAATATTTTGTTGCTTTTTGACAAAGTAACTAGAGGCTCAAGCCAAACTACATCAACCCCCAATCTTGTAATTTGCCTCTATTGAGCCAGGCATGTTATATTTGGGGGCTCAACTGGGAAGATTTCAAATTGACATGACTTTTCAGCTCACAAGAACCCACAGTCAAACTGGATACATTTGATATAACACCAATCTCTGCTACTACAGAAGAACCAGTTATCACCAATATCTGGACAGGAAGAGAAATAATCATATTAAGACTTGCCAACTACCTAGCATCAGAAGGATTCCAACCAGAACCAGAAGACAGTATAGCCCAAAATTCTCAACCAGATCAATCAGACAATATAGGCAGCCCTGTTGGAAATTTTGAAGAACTTGCACAAGAACTAAAAGATCTTATTACATAAGCCCAAGATCTCACAGCCAGACACCACATATCAGTTCCATCAATCTCACCAATAGAACCTTTACCACAATCTCTGGCAGAGTTGGAAGTAGCTCCTACAAGAATATCTAGGCTTATTCCACTTTGTCCAAGGTCCAGAACACTATCCTCAGGATACCCAAGCACTCCCATCTCCAGTGACAGTTCAGAAAGTGAACCAGAATCAGAATTTGGACCAGAACCAGAATCAGAAGAAAGTGACAACAAAATGGCCACCTCATTGCCAACCTTCACAGAATACTCAGAGAAAGATCCCAGAGAATTCCTTAATGGAATTGAAGGAATTACAGCTCTGAGGAATCTCTCAGATGAAAGAAAATTGCCATCTATAAGGCTCAGCTCAGAGAACCAATAAGAGGAATTTTCCATCAAACAGCAGATAACTCAGATTTAGAACTGGTAAGACAGATATAAGCAGCAATGTCTTATGAGCTAGAATATGTGGCCATGGTCCACTGGCTCATTGAAAAGTATGCAGGAAATGAAACCCACTATAAGCCTCAAGAATCTATCATAGAGATGAAGATGAATCTTAGAGAACCACCCAGAGCCTTCTTCACAAGAATTCAGAAGAGAATGCATGCTGCTGGGTTCAATGCAACCAACCAGGACATCATAGGTCCAATGACCTTCATGAATGGAATTCCCCCAAACATTGCTCAGCATGTCCATACTCTAGGCATCAGAAGGTCTGAAGAGCAAGTAGATGTAGCCCAAGAATTCTTTGATATCAGACAAGAAACTATCTGGAGTGATCATAACAAGAAAGAAGATAAAGAAGACATCCTGGTCAAAGCCCTACAAGGACTCCTTCAAGGACAAGAAAGATCTAAAGAAAGAAGGCCAGTCAAGAAAGAAAAGAAGGACAGAAGTGAAATCCAAGACCTCAGCTCCAAGTTGGACCAATTGGTTGGACAGATTGAAAAACTCACTACACATGAAAATCAGAGCTACCAAGACAACAAAGGATACCCACCACAGAGAAGCCAAGGTTATTCACCAAGAGATAACTGGAATTACTAATAAGAAGAAAGAAGATACTCTGTCTGAGACAGAGCCCAAGTCCAATGCTTCCATTGTGGATAATTCAGATACTATGCCACTGAATATGATAATAAAAGAAGTGACCAAAGGGACTCAGAATCATCAAACCAAAGAAATAACACTCAGTACAAAAAGACAGAAGCTTATCCTGTTGAAGATTTTGAAGAAGCAAGCAATAGTGAAGACTACAGTGATCTAGACTTATATCCTACCAAGGTTACCACTCAAAAAACAGTCTATCCAGCAGAGAAAAGAAAGAGATCTGTAGGAAGGCCATCCAGGAATATCAGCAGAAGAATCATCCAAGAAGAAGACAAAGAACATGAAGAGGAGCAGGTAGAAATACCTTCTCAAACCCTCTCACCTTTTGTTTCTGAGACAAATGAGTTACCACCAGAGAATGAAGACATGGAACAAGAAGAACTGGAACCTGCTGCTTCAAAGCCCAAGAAGAAGAACACCCTGAAGACCATGCCTAGAGACATCTACAATGAAGCCTGGCAGAAGATTCAAGAGGCCAAGATGGAAGTCCCTCTCCTGCAGTTCCTACTACTGATACCAGCTAGAGTCTGAAACAAATTGCTGAGAACTACCAGGTCTAGCACTGGCTGAGTTCCAATCCCACAGCAAGAACCAGTTCCTATCTCTGTCCAAGCAGCTGAAAGACATGTCAGCACTTACCTACATAGAGATATTGGAGAACAAAAGGTGAAGATTCTCACCTCTGTACCTCAGCACTCCAAGACCAGATACCTGCCCAGTCCCACTCCTCGCCGATCCCTGCTGCCTGCCAGCTACAGGGCCAAAGATCCTGGCCAAGACCCTGCTGACACTCCACTCTATCTCAAAAATCAAATGTATCAAGTAGAGTACCCCCCAGGAGCAGTCTATCCCATCGTCACATACCAGGCCCCCAAACCTCCTCCCCCTCATTACCTTGCCAGTGCAGGCCAATGCAGTGTGCTCCATCTACCACCCCCCACCAAAAACCCTTAAATCGCAGCCACTGAGTTCCATTCAGCCCCACAAAAGAGAGCAGATCTTCAGAGGACCCTTGAGGGGAGGTCCTCATCTCCCACACCTTTCTCAGCAGTGGTACCCAACCCCCTCCCTGCAATTCAGCAGCTCTCTTCAACCACCAGGCTTGCAAACAATGCAGCCTCTTAGGGAAGTCCACAAGACCCAGACCTCCCCTGACCACTGGTATAGCAAGAGTATCCCAACCTATCTGAGATCTCCTTCCTGCCCAGATCTAATCTCTAACCATCTTCATCAGCCTCTTCACCACCCAAGCTGGGAAATCAAGATGATAGGCCATATACCATAGCTTGGAGAACCAGTATACATTCAGAATTGTCACCCATCCTGCCAGAGAGATATAGCAGCCTCCCCAACTTCGAAGGGCCTCCCCCCATATGGTCACCCAGTTTTCCCACCACACTCGTGGCAAGACAGAACTATACACAGAAAGGAAGATGCCCAGATACCACACTGCCACACCAGTAGAGACAATTGTTCCAATAATGTCCCCACCCACTAGCCCATTACCAAGCACCATCATCTCACACTTATGTCAGTTAAGCTTTGCCCCTGAGTACACCTCATACTATTCCACTGTCTCCTTAAGTGCCTCGACATCAGCCACAGACCCAAGTCCAACCACCATGTCATCTGCAAAGGCCCCAACCTTCCACACTATACCATAAATAGAGAGCTCCACCACCTTCCTACAAATCCTATCCATCAATGGCTCTAATGAAAGGGCATAGAGAATAGAGGACAGAGGGTCCCCCTGAGGAACTTCTCTACCCAAGGAGAATGCCAAACCTTGGTGGCCATTATACATCAGTGCTGCCCAACTGCTCTCTAGTAGATTCAACATAGATGCCTGAAGTCTTGGGGGAACACCTATTCAATCCAACACCTTGCTCAGCCAGACCTGCCATATGCAGTCATAAGCCTTCTCCTGGTCCAAAAAGACCAACCTTCCATCCAGTCCACAAGCCCAGGCCCCTTCAATGACACCATGCACCCATGCAGTTCCATCTCATATAAGTCTGCCCCCAACAAAGCCCTGCTGCTCCTCCTCCAGTACCTGTTGGGCAACTTTTTGCAGCCTTGTGACAATTACCTTAGTCACTATCTTCTTGTCCATATCCAGAAGCATAATTGGCCTCCAATTCTTCCAGTCTTCTCTCCTTCCCTTATCTTTGTACAATAAGGCCACCAGCCCAAGGTCCTGCTCTCCAACCCACTCACCACTCTGAAGAACATAGTTATAGAGAGCAGTCATCTCACCCAAGACACCAGGAACCTTTACCATCATCTTCCAGAAGTCTCATGGTAACCCATCCTCCCCAGGTGCTGTTCCAAGCTTTGTTGCCACAAGGACACTCTGGATCTCCTCTCTTTGTACTGGCAGGATTAAGTCCCCCAGACCATCTACTCATGGTAGCTCCCACTCCACTAGTGTTTCAGCAATTATTGCCCCATCAGCCCCCCCTTCCCCCTCACTCCACAAACCCTTCCATCTCTCTTTCAAAACCCCCAGGATTTGTTGTGTGCTATGTACCATGTCCCCATCGGCATCCAAGATCCCATCCCACCGATGTCACACCCTCCTGGCATTGAGGAGTCTTGATAAGTACCTAGTAGGCTGCTCACCCTCCTCAAGCCCCTGCTACCATAGTCTAGCAACCATTCCATGCATATGAGTCTCCTCCTCTTCTCTCAATACCTGTTGTAGTTCTACTACCTCCAATTTAGCCTGCTCTATTCTCCAATCCTCCACTCTATTAGCAGTAAGCAAATCTGCCCAATCCATTTGCAGTCTCCTCAATCGGCCAGAAGCATACCTCATGTGCTCCCCCCTCTGCCTCCCAGCATCTCTACCTGCTCCCCCCCAATAGACCTTTGCCACCTCTTTCAATCTTATCCAACAGACACCTACAGACAGACTCTCATGCCTCTAGACAAGAAGCTTTGCCTGAATGTCCTCCACCCATGAGTCCCACAACCCCTTCTCAGCCAGCAGAGAGGAGTTAAGGCACCAATGTCTGGGTCCATCTCCACTCCCCCCAAACTGCCCCTGCCCTAATAGTCCCCAGTGATCAGACCATAGGCACCACTCCACCTCCAACATCTTCCAAACATCAGAACCCCAACACTCTGCCATCAGAATCCAATCAATCCTCGTACCTAAGTCATTCACCCAGTGTGTGTAGACCCTGACATCACCCCAACATGTTCTGTCCATATCCTCTAAGGAGCTCAACTTCTCCACCTCCTCCCACACATCCAGGCCTCCACTTCTCCCCCCTGCACTCCTCTCTCTATCAGTTCTGTCCAGATACTGATCCCAAACCATATTAAAGTCCCCACCAAGGACATCAACCCCTTTCTCCAAGAGAATACCCTCCTCCAGCAGCTCCTCAATCCATGCAATCCTCTCACCCCTAACTATAGGGTAGTAGCAAGAGCCAACTCTTACTGACTCCCACCCTGGCCACCGCCAATCTCCCCAGACCAAGCGATCACCCCAGTTTCTGATTTCCTCCAAGTCTCCTCTACCCTTCCTCATCAGAATTGCCACTTTACCAAACCAAGCAGTAGCCCCACCCCATTCTCTAGTCCACTCTACCTGATCATCCTCATCCTCACATCTAACATCCTATAGTAAGAAGAGATTAGCCTCCAATCCCTTGAGCCAAGTAAAAATATTCTTATGCCACCCAGGTCCCCTCAACCCATTCACATTCAAAGAGAAAATGTTAGTTGTACTGTTCATAAGAAATAATGTTAAATATCAATCCCATCCTCTACAAGTCCACATTCTGCTCCTCCTGTACCAAGTCCAAGACATGTTCAGCAGCTAGTTCCCTTTCCCCAGCTTCCCATGCCTCTAACTCTTCCAGAAGTTCTACCATTGCCCCATCTTCCCTCTCCTCAAAGTCCTCATGATACTCTAGACAGGCCTCTCTCCAGAGCTGTAAACCATGATGCTCAGCCCAATAGTAGGCTGCCCTCTCATCTGCAACCACCCTCAGCTCCACCTTCCTCACCTCATCAACCTCATACCCCTCCTTCTCCAGGAAGATCGCAAGAATTTCTGCCTTCAGTGCTTCCACCACTCTATCTCCACACAGTATCTGCACCCAATACTCATCAGGCATCGCCCTCAGGTCCACTTCTCCCAAAGCCTCAGCCATGAGGTTGTCCATCACCTTGCTCATCCACAGCAAGTTCCCCACCTCCTTCCCATCTGGAGTCTCTGGCTGTCCTGCATCCAACATTGTGGTATCAGCACCCACACTGGCAGCCTCATCCCACTCCTCCTCAGGGACATCCACCAGCTCATCCTCACCAACTGCCACCACCTGGCACCCTTCCACTACATCAGAGACCCCAAATTACACTTGCTGGGCCCCTCCTGATAAGAGGGGGGGGGGGGTAGCATCCAATTCCTGCTCTCAGACCTCAAAAGTGCCATTGGTATAGGGGTCCTTGCTCGGCACCTTCCCATCTCCTTCCTTGCCTGCCTCCACCTCCCCCTCTCCTTTACTAGTCCAGACACTGGCTTTGATGCCCCCAGTCACCTCGGCCCCCTCTGCCTTCTTCTTCACCTCCATGTTCATACTCGCCAAAAGCTCCCTCTGCCTCCTGTGCCCCTGTGCCCACTCCCACTGCTTCTTATCTATGCGGATCTACTTCTCCTCCACAACCTCTAGATGTGTCATCTCCTCAAAGAGCTTTCAGGCCTTTGCCCTCTGCTTCACTGCACCACTCAACTCCTCCAGTACTTCTAACAAGTCCTCCTCCTCCTCTTCACTCCCCTTCACCCTCGACACCCTACAGACAACAGCCCCCCACATCAGTACTGAAGGCCAGTCAGTCGCCTTTCCAGTGGCCTCCTTCTCCACCAGCCTAATCCTAACATCCACATCACCTGTCCTGATTGCTATCCCCTCCCAAACCCGAAATCCAATATCCACCATATCGCCATACTCTGCCACCACCTCCTCAACCCTCCTCCTAGTCTCAACCTTTGTCACTGTAGGTACTCCTTTGACTAGCAACTGTACCACCCTGGGGTCCCACCTAAGGCAGCATACCATAGGGACCACCACTTCACCAACCACCACTCCAGTCTTCATCACTTCATTCAGTGGGCCCGCCTCCTCAAAGCCCACCTCTACACCCTCCAGCCCCTTCAGAAACTTCACTGAGGCCACCCCAGCCACCTGCTGTGAGATAAGCCCCAGGACCATCCTGGCCGTCACTGCCAAGCCCTGGAAGCACAAGATAGCCACAAACTCCAAAACTGACTTCTTGAGTAATGGTGCCACCACCAGCCCCATCACACCATCAGCCAGGTCCCCCTTCCAAATCGGTAGCCCCAGCCCCACTCTACCATCAGCTGTCACATCTCTTTTTTTTTCCTGATTCACCATCATACCACCTTCAGTAGTCCCACCACTACCCCCAGCAGCTACTCTGCTTCCTCCATCTCTCACTGGTAAAGGCCCAGCTCCACCAGCATTCCCAGCCTTCTGTTTCCCCTTCCCACCTGCCTGTCCACTGCGGGCTCCCATCAGCCATCCCCCAGCCCATAGTGTGTCTGCAAAGCTCCTTCCCTACTGCCCTCCAGCCCCCCCACCAGTGCCTCCTCTACTTCCCAAGCTGCCCTGCCCACTTGAGCCACCAAAAGAGCCCATCCCCAGTCCATACCCTCTCCCGACATGTTGCCAGTCAAAGGCCCCAGGTCCACCTGATCTAGTATGCACATCAGCTTGCTTGCTGGTTGACATTGCCTTTGTATCTTTCTCCAATAAACGATGTGAAAGTATGTTGTAAAAGTGTGTGTAATGTGAATTGTAGCAGAGAAAGGTGTCAAGCACCATTGCAACCAATTGCACCACCAGACAACATTCTTTAGAGATGGAGAATAGATATAATTGGACCTCTACCAGTTACACTAAGAAGAAATAAATATATCCTTGTATTTGTGGAACATCTGACCAAGTGGCCCAAAGAATTCTCAATGGAAATTACAGATGCCCTAACCATTGTAGGCCTTCTCCATAGACTCACACTCAGATATAGACCTCCAGAAGAACTCATCTCTGACTGAGACACAGAATTCATCAACAACATAATCACAAGTTATGCCTGAATTCACAAGATCCACCTCAAACAGACCACATTATATCACTCTCAGACCAATGGCATGACAGAAAGAATAAACCAGGCCATCAAGAAAGGACTTGCCCAAGTCAATCCTATCAATTGGGACCTCTGCTTATCTGAGATCCTATAGGAGATTTGGAACACCCCTGCTGCCTCCATCAGACAAAAGCTATTCAAAATGATATTTGCCAAGAAGACCAGAACTGCTGACCATGAGAACCTTGGAGACCTCCTCAAAAAGGCAGAACAGTTACATAATTAAGCCCAAGGTCAGATTATCAAGAAAGACAAAAGAAGTATTATAACCAGAAACAAAAGGATCAGGAGATCAAGATTGAAGATCAAGTACTAGTTTGGAGAAGTAGAATTGAAACAAATTTTATCACCAAATTAGAACCCAAATAGGAAGGACCTTATCTTGTACACAATATCAGAGGAACTAGTATCTATTTAAGAAGCATAGTGTAACGTGCCGGCTCAATGGAGGCAAATTACAAGGTTGGGGGTTGATGTAGTTTGGCTTGAGCCCCCAGTTACTTTGTTAAAAGCAACAAAATGTTCTTGGTGTTTAGCGGTATAATAGTCAAGATCTGGATACGGTGCGAGCGGTTTCCTTTTTGGGACGGTTCTCTGGGTGTAGCGGCGATTTGTGTGTGAATGGACTTCCTTCTTGGGTCAACTGGGAATGGCACAATTTCTGTGTAGCGCGACGATCTCCTTGTGCGT
>RBNI01002154.1:0-19471 GCA_003990745.1 Jimgerdemannia flammicorona | reverse complement strand
TCCAGATTGTATTCTGCAGCCACCTCCTCCTCTTCTGCCCTCTGAGCCTCCAATCCAGCCAGCAGTTCAGTCATCTCTCCATCTGCCTTCTCCTCGAACTCCTCTCGGTATTCTACACAAGCCTCCTGCCAGAGCTGCAGTCCATGGCGTTCGTTCCAGCAGTATTCCGCCCTCTCTCCAGCAATGACCGCTATCTCTGCCTCCCTCTCCTTATCCACCTCATACCCTTCCTCCTCCAGGTACACCATAAGAATTTCCACCTTCAATGCCTTCTGTATGCTATCCCCCTGTAGTATTCCTGCCCAGTGCTCATCACTCATCACCCACAAGTCCACCTCCCCCAACTCTTCCGCCGCCAGGTTATCCATTATCTGACGCATCCAAAGTAAGTTCCCCACCACCTTCCCCCCTGGAGTCACCGGCCTCCCACCATCCAACATTGTGGTGTCAGCTCCAATACTTGCCACCTCATCCCATACCTCTGGGACATCCACCAGTTCCTCCTCACTAGTCGCCATCACCTGTCCTCCATACACCACCTCCGGAACTCTGAATTGCACCCTCTGGGCCCCTCGCATCGGCACATCTTCGACCACTCTGTTTCGGAAAGCTGGGCCACACCTGATAAGCAGGGTGGGGGTAAGGGAGCCCTCTCAGTCCTCCTCCCAGACCTCAAATGTGCCATCAGCATATGGATCCGTACCCGCCTTCTCCTTGGTCTCCCCTGCCTCCTTCCTGTCCTTCCCCTCTCCCTTGCCAGCCCAGACACTTGCTCCAGCTCCCCCAGTGCTCTTCACCTCGCTCGTATTCCCCAGTGGCCTATTGTCCAGTTTGGCCAGCAGCTCTTTCTGCCTCTTACACCCCTGAGCCCTTTCCTACTGTGCCCTGTTCATTCGAATCCGCTTTCCATCCACCACCTCCAAGTGCGTCAACTCCTCGAAGACCGCCCAAGCCTTCACTCGCCTCTCTACAGCACCCTCCAACTCTTCTAGCGCCTCCAATAGATCCTCCTCCTCCTCCTCACTTCCCTTCACCCTCGTCACCTTACACAAAATCACTCCCCAGACCATCGCTGAAGGCCAGTCCCTCGCCTTCCTGGTAGCTTCCTTCCCAGCCAGCCTAATCCACACATCCACATCACCAGTCCTGAGCGAAGTCCCTTCCCAGACCCTGAATCTGATATCTACTATCTCTCCATATTCCGCCATGAAGTCCTCAACCCTCTTTCTTGTCTCCATTGCTGTCACTGTCGGCACTCCTTTCACCAGCAGTTGGACCACCCTAGGATCCCACTTCAGACAGCATGCCATCAGAACACATACCTCTCCAACCACCAATCCAACCTTCAGTGCCTCCTCCAATGGTGCCGCCTCCTCAAAACTCACCTCCACTCCCTCCAGTCCCTTCAAAAACTTCACCAATGCAGCTCCTGCCACCTGCTTAGTGATGAGCCCCAGCACCATTTTCGCTGTCACCGCTAGGCCTCGGAAGTACAGTGTAACCACGAACGCCGAAATCGATTTCTTGAGCAACGGGGTCACCACCAGACCCGTTACCCCATCCGCCAGGTCCCCTTGTCTTCTAAGCCTCAGCCACTCAGCCACACCATCAGCCGTCACATCTGGATTTTTTTCCAGATCGACAGTTCCACCGCCATCAGCAGTCACACTCCCCCCAGCCGCTACTCCCCCAGCTCCACTGCCCCCCCTTCCAAGGGCTGCTCCCTCCTGCACTGGTACCTTCTCAGTCTCTTTGCCCTTCTTCAGCCAGCCCTCTAGCCCTGACGCCTGTTGTCTCCCCTTCACTGTCTCCGTGAAACTCGCCCTCCCAGATCCCGAGCCTCCGCCACCTCCTCTACCCCTTTCACGTCTGCCGGCCAACAGCCCCCTCATACCCCCCCCCAGGCCTGGGCCCCTCCCCACCTGCTGCCAGTCGAAAGCGCTAGGGCCACTCTGCCCAGTACGCACCTCAGGTTGCCTGTCGGTTGCCATGTTGTTAGTCTCTTTTCACCAAAAACATTGTTGTAAGTGCTCTCCAAAGGTTGTGTAACCTGAATGGTACTAGAAAGAGATGTATGTTGGTCAATGCCCAACTCTGCTATCTAGTAAGTATAGACCCTATAATCCCCCCATCCAAGTCTTCCAGCATCTACTAATGAACTCAGATGTTTGACTTCCTCCCAGACTTCTATACCACTACTCCTACCAGTTATCTCTCTTTCTCCATTATATACTATATTGAAGTCTCTACCTAGATAGTCAATCTCTGTCTCTACCAATGCTCCAGACTCTTGTAGCCCTCAAATCTATTCCACCCTCTCTCTCCTTTCTGCTGAACAATAATATGATCCAACAGTCAAGGGTCTCTAGCCCAATCTCTTCTAAACTCCCCACACTACTCTACTCCTCTAATGTCTAATATCTCCAATATCCTCTACACTCTTTCCAACCAGAATACCCACCCACTCTTACCAGATAGCCACACTACCCCATTCCTTTGTCTAGTCCAGAATATCTAAGTCTCTATCATACTCAATATCCTGAAGTAGAAACAAATCTGCATCTATCCTCTTCAGCCAGCCAAAGATATTTTGATACCTTACTACTTTTTGTAGCTCATTAACATTCAAAGAGAAGATTCTAGTTATACTGTTCATATTGAATAATATTATTTGAAGAATAGTTGCTTACTCTATAATTTCATGCTTACTATATCATTTACAATATTCAGATTCCTTTCTATCTCAAGTTTATCTGTCTCTCCCTACTAAGCCTCTAATGCTTTCAAGATCTCCTAACAATCTGTACCATCTACTACTTCCATATCCATCTGGTACTCCTCATACACTACCTGTCACTTTGCTAGCCTCTTTCTTAGACCCTATAAATATACAGCCTGGTTATTCAAAATCACCAGAAGTACTGTCTCTCTTATATCATCTATGTGATATATCTCAGTCTCCAGCAATGCCACTATTATCTCATTCCAGAGTTTTCATGGTATCTCCTCACCTTACAGAATTTCACCCCAGTACCTCTCACTTAGTATCCAAAAGTCCTCCTCCCCAAACTCCTCAGTCACTATATTCATTAATATTTTCCACAGCTATTTCTCCTTATCAATAGTCTCCTCTACTCTCTAGGCCACCCTCTTCCCCTCTTTCACCTATTCTTAGGACTGTGGTATCTATAATAGGATGGGATATAAGTCAAGTAGAGATGAATAATATATTAGTGAGTATAATGATCTAACAAAAAGCTTGACACCAAAAACACTATCAATATTTCTGTTCTAAGATATATACACTTTATATTACCTTCTCTTCAATCTTCTCCAATCTATTAACAGCCTTTACCTCTAACTAACAGAGGTGTGTCACTATATACTAGCCTGTAGCTTTGCCTGTCCTTACCTATAGTCTTATCTGTCCTTACTCATAGTCTTGCCCATAATCTCATACTATATTATCATAGCCTCACTATATTACTGTAGCCTCACCAATCTGTAGCCTCACCACATTATCATAGCTTTATCTGTATCACTATTTAAGTTAGATAAATTATATATTTTACAGTCTTTTGGAGAGTTGTACTTATATATATTTTCGTGCAGTCTTTTTGATACTTATTTCTGGAGAGTAGTAGTCATATATTTTCAAGACTCACTTATCTTACTCACTTTAACATCTTACTACTTGCTGCTCAGTTCACCATTTTCAACATACTGCTCATTTACCATTCTCTTGCTTATCTGCTTGCCATTCACCATTCACTATTCTTCTACTTACTTATCATTCTTCTACTTGCTCACCATTCTCCTGCTTGCTCACTATTCTTTTGCTTGCTCACTATTCTCCTGCTCACTTGCCATTCTTCTGCTCACTCACCATTCTTCTGCTTACTTGTCTTACCTACTATTCTCCTGCTCACTCACCATTCTCCTACTCACTCACTATTCTCCTACTCACTTATCATTCTCCTGCTCACTCACTATTCTCCTGCTTGCTCACTATTCTCCTGCTCACTTACTATTCTCCTGCTCACTCACTTGCCATTCTTCTGCTCACTCACTATTCTTCTGCTTACTTATCATTCTTTTGCTTACTTGTCTGCTCACTTGCTATTCTTCTACTCACTTGCCTGCTCACTTGTCTGCTCACTCACTATTCTTCTGCTCACTTGTCTGCTTACTTACTATTCTCCTACTTGCTTATCTACTTGCTTACCATTCTTCTGCTTGTTCATCATTCTCCTGCTCACTCATCATTCTCTTACTTACTTGTCATTCTTCTGCTTGCTTGCCATTCATCATTCTCCTCCTTACTCATTATTCTCCTGCTCTACTGTTTTTCTGCATTTATTTGTTATTTAAATTATAAACATTACTAACATCTATAAACTAATAATAATAATTAGATGCTCTATATATATTATAAATTTTGGAAAAATTATTGAAGAACATTATAAAGAATATATTATTCAAAATAGATAGACAGGTATATATAAGTGAGAAAAAGATCACCAATAATATTTTTTCAGTATCTCTATATTAATGAGACAACCACTGTTTTCAGTATATAATCTTTCAACAAATCAGATATTTAAAAGTAAGAAACCATCAAGATTATAGACTTAGTATTAAAAGAAAGTATTATTAGACTAAAGTTATTTAGACTTAATATAGAAGTTTATAAAATATTTGTAAAATATTATCTTTATTACTTTAAATCTATATTATCAAAATAGATAATAGAAAACTTTTAACAACTTTTTAATAAAATATTTATTTGTTTAGAACATAATCAGTAATAATAATATCAGTCTATTTTTTTTTTTTTTTTTTCTTTTCTACAGGCACTAGGCCTCTTTATTAACTAATCTATAACAAATATATAGTTCTCATATCATAATCCAATCTACTCTACTCAACTTTACTCTAATATACTCTCTTCCCTCACCCTTACCCTCACCCTCACCCTCTTAAAAATAACTATACTATTAACTACTATAATCTGTCCATAACTTTTCTTACAAATCTCTTCTACTAGATGTTGATAGTAGTTTCTCTGAGAGCTACACCCCCTCTATCAGCTGAATAGAATATCCACTATTAGCCTCTCTCATCTTATTATCTTTTTCCCAAAGATTATCTATCTCTCATCTTTGAATATATATAGCTAGTAATTAGCCAACCTTATCTATATTGCTAATACCTACTTAATAGTAAGTTACTTATTATCAATATACTCTACCAACTATTCTCTCAAGTTATTCTATCTATTTCTCTCTTCATTAGTATATTACCTTACTCTTAGATAGCTTCTAATCCTCACAATATCAGTTTATTAATATTATTAAAAAATCAAGAATGGTAATTATTAGTTAGCAAATAATAATTAACTTTATCACAGAAATTTTCAGCTATGAAAACAATGAATACTTTATAAAAAAATCAATTATTTATATTAATTACAATGAGTAAAAGTATGTACCATCTGTAGAATTAATGCTCACTTATATAAACTATAGAGAATTTAGTATATTTGATAGAGAACTAAAGATATATCTTACTGAAACTAGGAAAAAAAAAAATACAATTATTAGCTTAAGCTAGAGTTACTACTATTGCTACTATTATAATAGTAGATTTTATAGAAATAAGAAAATTCTTTATAGTAATAAATATTCTTTTTATCAGTAATAAAACTTTTTATTAATAATAATAAAGTTATAGAAATATCTATAGATTACTAATATAAAAAAGTAGAGAAAAATATAGTACTTTACTTGCAAATAATATTATTATTATATAAGCTATATAAGATAAAGCTTAGATATATTAGTAAAATATACAAAATTATACTAAAACTCTAATAATATAAGAACAGAAGTTAAATTCAAAATCTAAAATTATTGTAATAAGTATTATCTCTAGAAATAACATTGATATATATAATAAATATTGTCATGTAGTAGTCACTGAGTCCTCCAAATATATCAGATTCTCTTCAAGATATATCTCTTAGACTAACTCAAGTTTGTTATAAGCAAGTTCTTATTGAAGTACCTTCTCAAAGTCTTATAGTTCTCAAACTTCTTATCTTTAAACTATCTTATTATCTCTTAGATTGCTTACAAGGAAGTATATATATTGCACTGAGAGAAACTGACTTTATTTTAGAGAAAATAAGAGGGGTATTTATATAAAATATAATTCAATAGTTGCTAAGATATAAAGCTAAATATAAATTTCAATAACTAAAATAAAATGCCAGGACAGGAAAAACTGCTAAGTTCCAAGGTAAGTACTGATGGTTGTACAGATTCCGGATACTAGTATAATTTCAGTGGTATAGGAAAATAGTGCTAGAATAATTCAATGTTATATCAGAATACTAGTACTGGTATAATTCAGTATAATCAAAGGACTTTTAGAGCAGAATGTTTAAGATTATAGAGGCTTTATCCTCATCAGAGGTCAGGATGTCTTCAAAAGAGATGAGGTCTATGAATTTGTTGTCATTGTATAGGTCATGTATTACATATATGTTGCACATCTTGTATATGTCATGTGTGATGATATCATTGCCAATGACATCATCACATTTGGCAGTGGTGGAAACAAAGAGGTCTGGGGCTCTCTAGTCTATGAGGTTCTCTTCTACAAAATAGGGGACAAATGTGGGGTCTTGGAGAGATCTGATCTGGATGCTTGGGCCTTGGAATACTGAGATCAATCCTTGTAGGAATTGGTCTGGATTGTCCTGGAGGATGGGATGTCAGAAGTCTTCTACTTCATCACTATTGAGAGTGATAGTAGACTGGGCTTCTGTAGTCACTCTGGCTTCTAGTGCATTGATACAGTGAGCTGACAGATCTCTGAAGTCTGAGACTCTAACATACTCCAAGTTGGGAATCGACTATAGTGCATGCCTAAAGATCTGATAGATATTCTTAGCTGTCCTTGTTTTGTATATATCCATGGGAGTGGTATCTTGTAGCTCTTGAGTGCTGGTCTGTGGAAACTCCTGGCAGAGGAGGTTTCTTATTTCATACTCCTGTCACATTTAGAGGTATTTGGTAGTAATGGTGATCCTTGTTTCCATTTCATAGTGGTAGAGGATATAATGATAAGAGTCACCAGTACCCAGGTTGACACTAGGAGTCCTTCTTGAGTAGGTCCTCATGGCTCTTCTGATGTCTTGGAACATCCTTTCTTCAACTGAGGTACCTTGGTGATTTCTTGATCTTGAGGTTTGGTAAGCAGTAGGCATTTCATTTGTGGTAAGTTTTTGAGCTATTTTGGAATTGATGGGTCTTGTTGGTTGCTGCTACTGCAGTTTCTTGATCCTTCTTTTATATTCCTCAAGATACCCATACTGTGGTCACAATGACTTACAGTTGGTCATCATTGCTCATCTTGTATGCTGTATGATCTTCTTGTACTCTGATCTGGTGGCTTGCAAGGAAAGGCTATCTCCTGTGCTGATGTCATCATTCTGAGGTCACCATTATATCTTCCTCCTGAATAAGAATCTTCTTGAATATCCTTGTTTATTGGTCTAGTCCTGAAAAATTTGCTGATCCCATAACCTCTGACAAGGGGTCAAAAAGTGGTATTTATGGGCTGGCATCTTCTCTTTATATTTTGGCATGATGGTGAAGGGTTACTCCCTTCATATAGAGCAAGGGTCTAATTCTGATCTTGATCAATCAGTTGACAGTTCAAACTCCTCTGGCTTTGAAAGTCTCATGGATAAGTAGTTGCTGATGCTGTATCTCTTAGAGAATAGTCCAGATAGATAGCCTGCTGGTCATAGGATATGCTGTTATGATTCATAGACTAGAACCTCATAGGCAGTCATTACGTTTTACTTCTCTTATATAGGTTCATGGTACTTCTTGAATCTATTCCTATATACCATAGTAAGCAGTATGGTCTCTGAGATTTTTCTAAGCTAGAAGATAGTTCCCTTAATATCTTGCATGTAGAAGGGTCCTTCCCATTTGGACTCCAGTTTTTGTGACTATGAGGCTTCTACTATATTTTGATACAGTAGGACCTTTTCTCTGATTTGGATGAGTTCTAGGGTCTTGTAATTCTTTTCTGTATTTTTCCTTGTCAGTGCTTATAACTTGATGATATAATCTTCAGCCTTCTTTCTGATTTAGTGTAGTCTCCAGATTTCTGCATCAACCTGTCTCTAAGTTAGGTCTAGATTTGTAGCTGAGGTTCCATCAGAATCTTCTTCTCCAAAGAGTAGTTCTCTTGGAGTAAAGTGTGTGCTCTGTGACCATATATCTCATAGGACAGAGAGGGCAGTTGGGAGATAGTTATTCCAATTCTCATATGTCTCTGAGATCTTCACCAAGATGTTCTTGAGGGTCTTATTGGTTCTCTCTATCTGTCTATTTCCTTGAGAGTGGTATACAGTAGTCTTGATGTGCTGAATCTTGTATTTCTGATACATTATCTCATAGAATCTATTGACAAATTCTGTGCCACAGTCTGTTGTGATTTGCTTTGGTGTCTTGTAGT
This sequence comes from Jimgerdemannia flammicorona, assembly GCA_003990745.1. NCBI lineage: Eukaryota > Fungi > Mucoromycota > Endogonomycetes > Endogonales > Endogonaceae > Jimgerdemannia > Jimgerdemannia flammicorona. Next base: position 10,933 of record RBNI01002154.1, on the reverse strand, counting down.
GGCAGATGATTTCTCGATGCAGGAAGTCAGCTATAGAGAGGGCATTGGCTTCTTATAATACTCCTGCTTCTATCCATTTGGTAAAGAGATCTACAATAACTATAATATAGTGATTTTCTGATAGTGTTACTGGTAGTAGCCCAATGATATCTATTTCAATATAGTAGAAGGGGATAGGCTCAATTCTTAATGACCCAAGTACCTGGTCTTACTGATCTTGTTTCTGTTTTTGGCACTTGTTACACTCTTTGACAAATTAGTACAGGTCTTTTTCTATTTTGGGCCACCACATAGTTCTTTTTGCCTTGTCATATATATTGATTCCTCCTAGGTATCCTTGCTTATATACTTCCTTCATTACTTGATACTTCTTGTATTTGGATATTACTAGCTTTCCTTCTTTTCTAAGTATAGTGTTGTCTAGTTCAAACTGTTTCCAAGTCTGATTAATGATAGTGATTATCCAGGGTTCAATGTGGTTGAGCATCTTCCACTATCTAAGATAGCTAATTAATCTATAGTATAATTCCTTATTCATATTGAATAGTCTTGGTGGAGGTATTTTGGAGTGTTCTTGAGAGTATATCAGTATTGGTATTGGTTCTTCCTGAGTAGTGCTTGACAGTACAGTCATACTCTTATAGCCTATAGATCCATCTGACATATATTCCTTTAGAGTTCAGAGTGTGGAATAGCCAGGCAAGAGTGGAATGGTCTGTTTGAACAGTGAAGTGTTTCTCAGCTAGGTAGTAGTAGAACTTATCTACTGTCCAAACTACTGCTAAGCATTTGAGCTTGTATGACTCATAGTTCTGTTCTGCTCTGTAGATACCTTGGCTTGCATAGGAGATAACATATTCATATCCATCTTTCTTCTGAGCTAAGACTGTTCTAAGTCCTATAGTACTTGCATCTATCTGCAGGATGAATTCTAGATTCCAATCTGGTCTTCTGAGGATAGATGCTTGGGTCAATCTGGTCTTGAGTTCATTGAAGGTTTCTTGGTGTTCTTTGGTCTATTCGAATTTGGTTTCCTTCTTCAGTAGCTCATAGATAGGTGCTGCAATATTGGAGTATCCTTTGATGAATCTTCTGTAGTAACTGGCCAATCCAAGGAAGACATGGACTTCTGTGGTTGTTCTGGGTCTTGGGTAGGCTACAATAGCCTCAATCTTCATAGAGTCTGTATAGATTCCAGTCTGATTGATGAGATGTCCTAGGTAGATGATTTCTTGAGCTGTAAACTTGCATTTCTTAGGCTTGATATAGAGGTCATGCTCCTTGAGCTTCTTGAGGGTTAGCTGTATGTGGTTGATATATTTCTGTATAGTGTTGCTAAAGATGATTATATCATCAACATAGATAAAGAGCCATTTTCCAATCTCATTGCTGAAGACTCTATTCATTATTCACTGAAAACTTGCTGGGGCATTGCACATTCCAAATGATATTTGCAGGTAGATATAGGTGGCATCAGGTGTGATGAAGACTGATTTCTTCCTAGCATCTTAAGTGAGACCAATCTGATGGAAGCCTGAGAACAGATCCAAGGTGGTGTAGTATTTGGCTTCACTTCCAAGAGGGGTAAGGATTTCTTGAATATTTGGCAAGAGCTGTCTATCCTTCTTGATGATTGCATTGAGCTTTCTATAGTCAATGTAGAGTTTTGGTACAAACTCTCCAAGCTTGCTTTCTTTCTTTGAGGTGAGGATAATGGGTGAAGCCCAGAGACTGATAGCTTGCTTGATGATTCTAGCTTCTTCTATTTCCTTGAGTTCTGCTTGCAGCTATTCTCTGTAGGCAGGTGGTATAGGTCTGGCTTTCTGGTAGATGGGCTTGGTATCACCAGTATCAACTTTGTGATAGTACTTGGGTTCTTGATTGTGGATATCTCTGAAGTCTGTAGTAAGTACTTCTTCATTCTGGTGCAGGATCTTGAGAAGTTGTTCTTCTAGGGGAAAGTTTTCTCCAATAGTATATATGTGCTTATTCTGATCCCTGTCTTTCTTATGCTCAAGTTTGGTAATCTTAGTGGTAGTATAGGCTCCTCTTCCAGTAGATCCAAAGCCTTGTTCTTCTCTCTTGGTCTTGATGAGTTCAATGGCTTCAGTGATCTTGGGCTTCTTGATTTCGTGGATCAGCATCTGGCCAATCCTGTCATGCTTCTTGACTTCGAATGGGGTAGTGGGGTTGAGGACCAATGTCTGGAGGTACTGATCAATCCTTTGGCTCATCATGTAGAGGGGAGATATAGTTTGAGGTGATTGATGTGTACTGGTGTTCTCAGGGTTCATCCATCTATACTTCTTAAATAGATGCTAGTTCCTCTGATATTGTATACAAGATAAGGTCCTTCCCATTTGGGTTCCAATTTGGCAGCAAAATTTGTTTCAATCATGCTTCTCCAAACTAGTACTTGATCTCCAATCTTGATCTCCTAATCCTTCTGCTTCTGGTCATAATACTTCTTTTGTCTTTCCTGAGCTTTGATAATCTGACCTTGGGCTTGATTACATAACTGTTCTGCCTTCTTGAGGAGGTCTCCAAGATTCTCATGATCAGCAGTTCTGGTCTTCTTGACAAACATTATTTTGAATGGTTTCTGTTTGGTGGAGGTAGCATGGGTGTTCCGAATTTCCCATAGGATCTCAGGCAAACAGAGGTCCCAATTGGTAGGATTGACTCAGGAAAGTCCTTTCTTGATGGTCTGGTTCATTCTCTCTGTCATGCCATTGGTCTGAGAGTGGTATGATGTAGTTCATTTGAGGTGGATCTTGTGAATTCGGGCATAACTTGTGATTATGTTGTTGATGAATTCTGTGCCTTAGTCAGAGATGAGTTCTTCTGAAGGTCCATATCTGAGTGTGAGTCCATGGAGGAGGCCTACAATGGTTAAGGTATCTGCGATTTCCATTGGAAAAGCCTCAGGTCACTTGGTCAGATATTTCATGAATATAAGGATGTATTTGTTTCTTCTTGGTATAACTGGTAGAGGTCCAATTACATCTACTCCCCATCTCTGAAAGATGTGAGTGGGTGGGGGAATTGGTTGCAAAGAAGCTTGATAGTTCTTCTTTTCTTGGTACTTCTGGCAAGTGTCACATTTCTAGATAATGTCTCGGACTTGAGTTCTGAGGTAGGGCTAATGTTGATACAGTTTTCGAATCTTGTCTTCTGTATTTGTCTGTCCTTGATGGGCTTTCTGATGTTCTTTACAGATGAGATCTTCTTGTGCCTTAATGGTCTGAGGAGCTTCCTTTAGGGTGTAGTTCCTCAGAACACCCTTCTTCTGATTCATTGGGGCTGGCAGAAAAGTACATTAATATTGTTGTGAGCTTTCCCTGCTTTGTGGATAATGGTGATTTTATAATCCTGAAGAATAAGGATCCAGCAGGCTAGGATTCCGGTGGGTTCCTTGTGGTTAAATAACCATTTGAGGGCTGCATGGTCTGTGATCAGGGTGAATCTTTTTCCAATAAGGTAATACTTGAACAGGGTGACCACCCATATGACTGCAAAACATTCCAGTTTGGTGCTACCATAGTTCATCTGCTGCTGATTGATAGCTCTGCTTGCATAAGCTATCACATGGTGCTGTTGATCAGATCCTTCTTGGGCTAGAACTGCTCCAAGGTCATCTTTAGAAGCATCTGTATATAGGATGAATGGCTTCTATAGATTGGGGTGCACAAGAATTGGTGCTGTAGTCATGCAGTTCTTAAGTTCTTTGAAAGCTTTTTCTTATGATTCTGTCTATTTGAATGGTACTCCTTTCTTGAGAAGGATTCGGATTGGAGCAGCAATTTGGGTAAAGTCCTTGATAAACCTTCTGTAGTAAGATACTAGCATCAGGAATGATAATGTTTCTTTTGGAGTCTTGGGTGCTGGCCAATTGTTGATCTTCTTGGTTTTCTTTGGGTCTGTATGGATTCCTTCTTTTGAGACTATGAATCCAAGGAATTCAAGTTTCTATTTCCCAAAGTAGCATTTCTTTGCATTCAGTCTTAAGTGGTTTTTGTGAGTAAGCTTGAAGAATTCCTCCAGGTGGTATAGGTGTTCTTCGAAATTTGCTGAATAGATATTGGAATCATCCATGTATACAATCAGGCAGTGGTGGATCAGGGGGGCATAGACCGAATTCATCATCCTCTGAAAAGTAGGGGGTGCATTGCAAAGTCTAAAGAGTATTCAGAGGTATTCAAATAGTTTTTCTAGAGTAAGGAAGGCTGTCTTTTGAATGTCTTTGAGGTCCATGGGAATCTCATGGAATCCTGTGAAGAGATCCATACTGCTGAAGTATCTGGCATCTTGTAACTGGTCCAAAAGGTCATCGATTCTGGGCAAAGGATAGGCATCTTTTTCAATGACTGAATTGAGTTTCCTGTAATCCACACAGAGCCTCCATCCACCTTTCTTTGGTACAATAAGTATAGGGCTAGCCCAGGGGCTAGTGGAGGGTCAGATGACTCCATTGTCTAAGAGTTCTTGAATGTGCTCCTTTTTGAATGTTTTCAAGTAATGGGGTATTCTATAGGATTTCTGCTGAATGGGTGTTGCATTTCCTGTATTTATGCTGTGGTGGTATGATGGATTGTATGGCAGGTTACCATAATCGGTCATGAAGATATCTTGATATTTGTTGAGAAGTTCAACTAGTTGTTGCTGTTGTTGGGGTGTCAATTCTTCTCCAATGTTGGTGGAAGGCTTCACTGTCTCCTGGGTCACAGAGGGGCCTTTCCTTTCTTCTGGGACCTGTTGCTGTTTCCTGATAGGTTTAGTTCATAAACTTCTCTATGAGTTTGGTTGAGAAAAGGCACCAGATGTCCTATGATGGTTCCTTTTGGCAAGATGATGGTTTCCCAACTTTGGTTGGTTGCTCAGGAATGTACTGAGTTCATCTTGTCAGGGAACATGTGTCCCTCTATGTCCAGGTGTGGGATATCTTCCTTGGGTTCAAAGAAAAGGTTTCTGGGGTCATATGGTGCAAAGATTTCGAAGGTAGTTTGTTCTCTGGGCTCTAGGATCAGATTCTTATATAGTCTGACTGGTTGCTGGTACACTTGTTAGGGGGTATTCCTCTTGAGGTGGTTGACTTGAAGGAGATGTACTTACTTCTTATCTGAACTTCCAAATCCTTTGGCTTGTCTTGTTCCTTCAGTTAGTTCAGAGACTTCTTCTAATTGTGGGGTTTTGATCTTCATGAAGACTGCTTGGGCAATCTTCTGTCCTCTAATGATTTGATGCCATTCTGTACTGCTGTTGTGTAGGATGACCTTGATTTCACCTATATATCCTGGGTCAATAGTTCCTCCTTCCATAGTTATTCCTTGTCTGGTAAGTCCAGACCTTGAGGTCAGTTGGATATAAGCTCCCTGAGGTGGCTGTATGGCTAATTCAGTTCTGATCATGAAGGTTTTTCCAGGCTTAATAGATTTATCCTCCAGGCTGTGAAGGTCATATCCTACATCCTCTGGGTGGGCTTTGGTCAGGGGTTTGGCCTTAGGGTGCAGTAGGGCATACTGGGCAATATTCTTGCTGAGTTCGGGCTTTTCTAAGGCTAAGGCTCTACTAGCAGAGAGCCTTCAAGCTCTAAGGTTGAGGTGTGGCCATCTGGCTCTAGTAGAGGGATCTCAGAGATAGTTGATTCTCCTTCTTTCTATAGGGTCAAGGGCTTCCATGAAGTTGGTGACATCTTCTGCCCATTCTTGGCAGGTTGCATGTCTGATGAGAGCTAGGATGTCTTCATCTAAATCATAGATCTTGAGAGTCCTTCTTTCTGGCTTCTTGGTCTGGCTTTTTTGGATCTGGCTTTTTCAGATCTGACTTCGGTTATCTTCTCTCTTCAAAGTGTAGACTGCAACATCATGACTGAGATGGATCTTCTGATACCTGCAGTCTCAGCAGTCTGGGTGTCTTCCATGGTTGTAATATCCCATTGCTCAGAAATGATGTTCCCGGTTATTAATTTCTTGTTGTCTTGGGAAATGATACCCATTTTGGTCATAGGTGGGTGGAAGAGTAGACAAGGGATATATCTCTGTCCAAGTGAAGAAACCTTGTCCTCTAAATCAGCTCTGCAGCTTGGTGGTAACTTCTTGGAAGGTGGTTGACTGTGCAAGTATATTCAGGGGTTCTGGTCTTTGGGGTCTCTGTCTCTTCTGTTGGTCTAGTAAATGGTACTGATAGCAGTAGTCTTGGGGAGAGTAGAAGACCATTTGGTGTAGACATCTTTCTAACCAAAAAGCCTTTTCTTGGTAAGTTTCTCTCTTTGGGATAATGGTGATTATACTGGATCCTTCTTCTATATTCCAGAGGTCATTATCTTCAGGTAGTGTCCAGCAAGAGTCATCTCAAGGAATGAGTTTGGAGACTTCTTCTTCTTTGGGTACTTCTTGTTCAGGAACCTCTTGGTCAGAAGGTTCTTCTTCCTCAGATAATTCTTGATTCCAAATTGCTTATACTTCTGCAGCTTCAGTTACAGGTACTTCTAGAACATGTCTGCATTTCTTCTTCTTCCTTCTACACTCTGGGCAGGCTGTGCCAGGTGATTTCCTTGATCCCATGATCTTGGAGGAGTGCTCAGGACACTTGTGTCTCTTGAGACAGGTAGGACATCCTTTGGCTTCTCCTACAATGGCTCCAATAGTGATGGGGATGGTGTTTTTAGCCCACACATTGTCTTCTGGTCTGTCATCTACCGGATTAATTCAGGGATTGAGTCTGGGATCATTTCCATCTTCAGATTCTTCTTCTTCTATAGTAGACTCCTCACTACTGGTATATTCTTTCTAAATAGTGATCTTTTTCTTCTTCTTCAATTGCTCATAGCTGGTCACCTTAACTCTATACTTCTTGTCTCAGTAGTCAAACTTGAGTACTTGTTGGCCAATATCAACAACTGCATTCATTTTCTTCATCCAGTTGGTGCCAAGAATCATGTCATAGGTAACAGCTTCGGTGACAACAGCTTTGGGGATAGAGAACTGAATGTGTCTAAGGGAGATGGTGATATTTCATACTTCTCCAAGGGGTTGAGTTCGGGCTCCATCTGCTACTATGATGCTAAGGTTGGATGGTCCATCAATAGGCCATTGGAGGGTGTCTAGGAATCATTTAGCAATGATACAGATAGCTGCTCCTGTGTCTATGAGGATCTTTGCTTTTTGTCCTCCAATATCTCTATATAGGTAGGTGCTGACATGTCTTTCAGCTGTCTGAACAGGGATGAGAACTGGTTCTTGCTATGAGATTGGAACTTGACCAGTGCTAGACCTGGTGGTTCTCAGTAATTTGTTGTGGACTCTGGCTGGTGTTAGTAGCAGGAACTGCAAGAGAGGGACTTCCATCTTGGCTTCCTGAATCTTCTACCAGACTTCATTGTAAATGTCCCTAGGCATGGTCTTCGGAGTATACTTCTTTTTGAGCTTTGGAGCAGTAGGTTCTTGTTCTTCTTGTTCCATTTCTTCATCTTCTGGTGGCAACTCATTTGTCTTGGGAACAAAAGGTGGGGGAGTTTGGGGAGGTGTTTCTACCTGCTCCTCTTCATGTTCTTCATCTTCTTCTTAGATAATTCTTCTGCTGATGTTCCTGGATGGCCTTCCCACAGGTCTCTTCCTTTTTTCTGCTGGGTAAACTGTTTTTCAGGAGGTGACCTTGGTAGGGTACAAGTCTAGGTCACTATAGTCTTTACTGTTGCTTGCTTCTTCGAAATCTTCCACAGGATGGGCTTCAGTCTTCTTGTACTGAGTGTCATTCCTTCAGTTTGGTGGTTCTGAGTCCCTTCAATCACTTCTTTTGTTGTTGCATTCAGTGGTGTAGTGTCTAAATTATCCACAGTAGAAGCATTGGACTTGGGCTCTATCTCAGACAGGATATCTTCTCTCCTCTTACTAATAACTCCTGTTATCTCTGAGTGGATAGCCTTGGCTCCTCTGTGGTGGGTATCCTTTATTGTCTTGGTAGCTCCGGTTTTTGCATATAGTGAGTTTTTCGATCTATCCAATCAATTGGTCCAACTTGGAGCTGAGGTCTTAGATTTCACTTCTGTCCTTCTTTCCTTCCTTGGCTGGCCTTCTTTCTTCAAATCTTTCTTGTCCTTGAAGGAGTCCTTGTAGAGCTTTGACCAGGATGTCTTCTTTCTCTTCTTTCCTGTCATGATCACTCCAGGTAGTTCCTTGTCTGACATCAAAAAATCCTTGGGCTGCATCTACTTGCTCTTCAGACCTTCTGATGCCTAGGGTGCAGACATGCTGGGCAATGTTTGGGGGAATTTCATTCATAAAGATCATTGGACCTATGATGTCCTAGTTGGTGGCATTGAACCTGGCAGCATACATTCTCTTCTAGATTCTTGTAAAGAAGGCTCTGGGTGATTCTCCAAGATTCATCTTCATCCCCATGATAGATTCTTGAGCCTTGTGGTGGGTTTCATTTCCTGCATACTTTTTGATGAGCCAGTGGACCATGGCCTCATATTCTAGCTTGTAGGACATTGCTGCTTATAACTGTCTCACCAGTTCTGAATCTGAGTTGTTTGCTGTTTGATGGAAAATTCCTCTGGCTGGTTCCCTGAGCTGAGCCTTATAGATGGCAATTTTTCTTTCATCTGAGAGATTCCTCAAGGCTGCGATTCCTTCAATTCTATTAAGGAATTCTCTGGGGTCTTCCTCTGGATATCCTGCAAAGGTTGGCAATGAGGTGGCCATTTCATCATCACTTTCTTCTAATTTTGGTTCAGGTTCAGATTCTGATTCTGATTCACTTTCTGAACTGTCACTGGAGACATAGGTGCTTGGGTATCTTGAGGATGGTGTTCTAGACCTTGGATGAAGTAGGATAAGCCTAGATATTCTTGTAGGAGCTACTTTCAATTCAAGGGGTTGTAGTAAAGGTTCTATTGGTGAGATTGGTGGGACTAATCTGGGACATCTGGCTATAAGGTCTCGGGTTTATGTGATAAGGTCTTCTAGTTCTTGTATAAATTCTCCAAAAACTCTAGCAGGGCTGCCTGTATTATCTGGTTGATCTGGTTGGGGATTTCAGGCTATACTGCCTTCTGGTTGGAAACCTTCTGATGCTGGGTAGTTGGTAAGTCTTGATGTAATTACTTCTCTTCCTGTCCAGATACTAGTGATAACTGGTTCTCCTGTAGTGGCAGAGGTTGGTATTGTATCAAATGTATCCAGTTTGACTGTGGGTTCTTGTGAACTGAAAAGTCATATCGATTTTGAAATCTTCCCAGTTGAGCCCCCTAATGTAATGTGTCTGGCTCAATGGAGACAAATTACAAGATTGGGGGTTTATGTAGTTTGGCTTGAGCCCCTAGTTACTTTGTTAAAAGCAACAAAATGTTCTAGGATTCCTAAGGTCCTTGGTGTTTAGTGGTATAATAGTCAAGATCTGGATACTATGTGAGTGGTTTCCTTTCTGAGACAGGTTCTTAGGTGTAGTGATGGTTTTGTGTGAGCAGTTTCCTTCTTGGGTAGCGGTCAATTTGTGTGTAACATGAGTGGGTTTCTTATTCAGGTCAACTGGGAATGTCATGATTTTGTGTAGCATGATGATCTCTGTGTGACAGTCTGGCAATTTAGCAGTTCTCCTTCTTGAGTAACAGTGATCTCAAAAGTATGCAATTTCTAGGTGCCAGTGGATAACTCGATTTGGGTGCAGTTTACTGGAAATTGTACTAGTGGTGGAGAACTTGATGACTCAGACTCACTGAGAACAACGAACAATTCAGAGGTCGCAGATTCTTCCTGAATTGGCAGGCTTCTGGGAATAATAACTCAGGTGGTGCGGATCAGGTTCTTCTGGAAATGTGGATAACTTGAAAATGGCAGATGATATGGATTCTTCTGAATTGGCAGGCTTCTGGGAAATAACTCAGATGGTGCAGATAACTTGGCTATCATAGATTCTTCCTGAATCAGCAGCTTCAACTGGGAATATGGTAGATAACTCGAAAGGTAGCGAAGTTCTTTCTTGAACTTGGTGGCAAACTTCAGGCTTATCTGGCAAGCAGACCAAAAATGGACTTGTTCTTTATATTAGAAAGTAGACTAGAGTGGAAAAAGAGAACCAATGCTCACAATCTCCTAGTAGTGGCTGTAGAGTGGGCATTTCTCCTAAGTGTTGCAATCCTTCCTGGATCAAGTAGCTTTTGGCAGGCATATCTCTTGAAGTGTAGTAGGCAGACTTGTCTTTTGCTTTTTGGATTCAATTTTCAGACTGAGATTTATTCACTCTTATCTCTGGAGTAATTTATATATTATGGTTGCTATCTGGTTACTATCTGGCTAACTATAGATTTGCTATCTATAGTGTATTTGGGTGGACAGTCACTGTCTGGTGGACAGCCACTGTCCAGAGAACAGCCACTGTTCACATTATTCCCTTTTTTGGCTATCTGATTATTTATACATTTTTCCGCAGCAATGGTTGCTGGTTACTATACTATGCTAATATTCACGTCACCTGGTTAGGTTTTGAGATTGCTACATTTCATAGTTTATCACAATAGTTAAGTTAGATAAAATTTAAGACTTAGACTATATATATATCAGTAAATATTTAAATAAAAATATATAACTAGATTTAAAAAATAGGACTAGAGAAGTTCAATTATCTTTAAGAAATTTAAGTAAATGTGTGATAACTAACTAAACTGAGCTTTATTGAAATATTTGGAGAGAATATTTATATAAGTAATAGAAAGAAGAAGAAATAGATAGAATATTATTAAGCTAAATACTGAGTAATGAGTTATGCTTGGTAGAACTTGGTAGAATATTATAGAAAGTTACTAAGAATTAACTAAAAATTGATAGAATCTTAGTAGAACTATTTAGAAAACAGGTTCTTGGCAAATGACTAAGTGATTCTATACTATTCTAAGCTATTCTAGAATGTTCTACTGAGTAATATGATAAAAAAA